>CM053036.1:58217938-58370438 GCA_028564925.1 Lithobates sylvaticus | reverse complement strand
ATGGGGGCCAGACTGGAGCCAGTGGGAATAGAAAATGCCCCAGTGTCAGTGGGAGTAGACAATGCCCCATCCTTGGTTTAGTGGGAGAAATATTGTCCCATTGTTGGTATTCAAGAGAGGATTGGTGCCCCATCAATGTTTTCAGTGGGAGTAATTGTGCCCCATCAATGGTGTCAGTGGCAGGAATGGTGCCCCATCATTGGTGTCTGTGGGAGGATTGGTGTCTGTGGGAGGATTGATGCCCATCATTGGTGTCTGTGGGAGGATTGGTGCCCATCATTGGTGTCTGTGGGAGGATTGGTGCCCATCATTGGTGTCTGTGGGAGTAATGGTGCCCCATCAATGGTGTCAATGGCAGCAATAGTGCCCCATCATTGGTGTTTGTGGGAGGATTGGTGCCCATCAATGGTGTCTGTGGGAGGATTGGTGGCCATCATTGTTGTCTGTGGGAGTAATGGTGCCCTATCAATGGTGTCAGTGGCAGGAATTGTGCTCCATCAATGGTGTTGGTGGCAGGAATGGTGCCCCATCATTGGTGTCTGTGGGAGGATTGGTGCTCATCATTGGTGTCTGTGGGAGGATTGGTGCTCATCATTGGTGTCTGTGGGAGGATTGGTGCTCATCATTGGTGTCTGTGGGAGGATTGGTGCTCATCATTGGTGTCTGTGGGAGGATTGGTGCTCATCATTGGTGTCTGTGGGAGGATTGGTGCTCATCATTGATGTCTGTGGGAGGATTGGTGCTCATCATTGGTGTCTGTGGGAGTAATGGTGCCCCATCAATGGTGTCTGTGGGAGTAATGGTGCCCCATCAATGGTGTCAGTGGCAGGAATTGTGCCCCATCAATGGTGTCGGTGGCAGGAATGGTGCCCCATCATTGGTGTCTGTGGGAGGAATGATGCCCCAACATAGGTGTCAATGGGTGGAATGGAGCCCCAAGGGCCTAAAAAAGGCATGCAAAGGGCCACATTTTGCTTGTGGGCCGCAGTTTGGAGACCACTGACCTTGCCAACTTATTTTATATGTGACTTCAGTGCACCCTAATGGCCTGTTCAGACTACTGTGCTGCGATATACACAATAGTGCGATGCGGTGCCAATCAGTCTGAATGGCTCCCCACTGCACATTGCCGATGAACGCACGAGAGGGGGCACTGAAACATAACACACCTTGGGTTTTTGTATTAATATGTGTTGCGGTAGCAAATTGTTAAATGCATGTTTTACTGTGCCTTCAAGTGGTTGTAAACCTCAGACATGAAATGTGGACAAAGCATATCCCTCTATAGTGTGTATATCTTTCAATCCAGAGCACTAAGTGTCATTTCTCCTTGCTGCCTCCTCTATCTGCATGAGTCACTTCTGAGAAGTTTTCGTGACACCAAGAGATAAAAGAAGCTCCAGCACACAGCCTGTGATTGACAGACTCAGCTTTGCTCCTGTGTGCTGTGTGAAGGGAGGTGTGTCCCTTATCTCCAATCAGCTCTCAGAGCTCTGAAGAGTGTAACTTCAGCTCCCCATCTCCTGCTTTCTGAAAGCTCAGACAAGCTTTATAAATGTAGCCAAGTCCCGGACTAATGAGTCTAGAGTTAGGGATAGCTGACATCTTTCTTTGTAGAGTGGGTTACAAGGTATGGTGGGTGTAGTGCAAGATAAATTCATGGGCGCCAGACACTTCTTGAATGCAAAATGATTTATTGTCTCTTAAACAGAACTGTGGGATTAGGGCCAGGACACCCTTTAGTAGTTGCAATGTCAATTAGCAGACTCTGAGACTTCAATAGGTAGACAGCCACGCAGGAAAAGGCACCCAGCCAGGCACCACATCTGCATGAGTAGGCAAGCTGTCTCCTATGGCAGTAATCCTGAACAGTTTCTAACAAATGTTACAACACATTCCTTCACTTCCTCTCCTCTTGTAGATCTTCACTCCGCTGAGCTCCCAGTCTCTCTCACTAGACTTGCTAATCTCACCAGGCCCAGACTTGGACAAAAAATAGGCCCGGGCATTTTAGACTGGGCAGCCTGACCCCTGGGGGGAGGGGGTGGAGATGGGAGGGCGGGCATTCACGTAGGTGGTTGTGATGGGATATTCATCCTGAGAGACATCCCAATCAAGAAAAGAGACAGCCTCAGACCAGCAAAAAGACACCCCCAGTGCAGCAAAGAGACAGCCTCAGACCAGCAAAGAGACATCCCCAGACAGCAAAGAGACAGCCTCAGTCCAGCAAAGAGACAGCCTCAGACCAGCAACAAGACGGAGCAAAGAGACAGCCCCAGTGCAGCAAAGAAACAGCCTCAAATCAGCAAAGAGACATCCCCAGACCAGTAAAGAGACAGCTTCAGTCCAGCAAAGAGACAGCCCCAGTCCAGCAAAGAAACAGCCTCAGTCCAGCAAAGAGACAGCCCCAGTCCAGCAAAGAGACAGCCCCAGTCCAGCAAAGAGAAAGCCTCAGTCCAGCAAAGAGACACTCCCAGTGCCGCAAAGATACAGCCCCAATCCGCCCCCCATAACATACACTGGATCAGTTCAGTACACTAATCTTCCTCCCTGTGCAGCTGTCACAGTGTGCCGGCCATTGTTGGGAGAGAGGCTGCCGTTGTCCCGAGTGCAGGTATATCTCCAGCGGCTGGCCCGGGAGGTGTCTGTCCCCTGCAGGTACTTCTCTCCCGCCTTCTTCTGCACATCCTAGTTTGCTGGTGCTGGTCCTGCTTCAGGCATGGCCGCATAGCGGGAGGTGAGCGGTGGCCGTGGTCTGTGTTAGCTGTGTCCAAACCGCGGTTGCCGCTTATCTCCTTCTGTGTGGCCTGGACATCAACAGGCTGCTCTTCTTAGGACATGCAGCCCGGAGGCCCCGGCCCACTGGGAAAATGTCCAGTGTGCCCTATGGCCAGTCCGGACATGGCAGGGTAGTCTAGGTGTGAAAGGGGTCCTTCTACCTTTGTTCAGCATCACTCACATTGTGTAAGACCCCTTTCACATTGAGGCGTTTTACAGGGTTTTATGCGCTAAAAATACTGACTGTAAAGCACCAGTAAGCTGTCTCTTCTGCAGCCTCAGTGTGAAAGCCAGAATGCTTTTACACTGGAGCGGTGTCTTTGCAGGACAGGAAAAAAAGTCCTGCAAGCAGCATCTTTGGGGCGGTGGGGGAGCAGTGTATACACCACTCCTAAACCGCCCCTGCCCATTAAAATGAATGGGCGTCACTTTCAAATCGCTTTTGGGTGTTTTTAACCCCTTCTGCGTGCCGCTATAACAGCGCTAAAGCCCCGCTAAAACTCCTCAGTGTGAAAGGGGTCTCTAATGCCGCGTACACGCGACCGGACTTTTCGACAGCAAAGGTCAGACGGAACGAATCCGTTGGACAATTTGATCGTGTGTGGGCTTCATCGGACCTTTGCTGTCCAAAAATCAGACGGACTTTAGAAATAGAACATGTTTCAAATCTTTCCGTCGGAAATCCGTCGAAAAGTCAGTCAAAGTCCTTTGAAGTTCAGTCTGATGAAAAGTCTGGTTGTGTGTACGCGGCATAAGAGAGACTGACCAAAGCAGGCTTTTATCATGAATAGTTTAAAACATTGGCAGGCAGTATACAAAAAATAAAAAATAAATAAACATTGGCAGGCAGAATGCAAAAAAAAAAATACATTGGCAGGCTCTCATAGTGTGACTTACCTTTCTAGCAGTCCAGGCTCTTTAACAAAATCAGGCAGATGGGGTCCCCTCCAGCTGCTCCCCCTTCACGGTCACATGACCTGACCTCTTCACTTCCTCCTTCCAGAGCAGAATAGGAGGCTGGCCATACAACTGTGGAGCCGGATGTGGTGAGCAGCGCCGGCACGAGGAGCAGCCCAGCTGCCTTGAGAGGGGGGACCCTGCCAGAGAAACATGCAGCCCTCTATGCAGAGTTGGCCATGGAGCTGGCCACAGAGAGGCCGGCGGCGGGTGTGCAGGGCCGGCAGCTGAGCAGCTGAGAGTCGGGAGACATGACATGCAGCCCCGCGTGCCCTATGGCCAGTCCGGGCCTGCTTCTCACTGAGTATCTTCCTCAAGCGTCACCCCGCGTCCCTGATGGGTTCCTAGCTTGGCTCTCACAGATAGTCCTCAAGCTTCTCCCCGCTGGCCTGCTCGGTCCCTGGCTTGACATACAAGGCTGCTCTGCAAGCGTCACCTCCGCTGGCTGGGTCCCTGGCTTGACACCTGCTGAAGTTTCCCAATTCTTCACCATCCCCAGTTGGTGAGAATACTCTGGTACTAACTTCAGCTACTCATGGTGGTCCCTGGTAACAAGGTCGATGGTCCCTTAGTGGCGACAGCGTCCCCTCTTACCTCCGACCACAACAGGTTCTCCAGCCGGCAGAACCGGCAGCTGCAGTCCCAACCCTGCGCTGCTCTCATGCTTCTGGATAGGCCCATAGACAGCCTAGTCACCGAGATAGGCCTCAGGCTATGACCTAGCAGCCTGGACCAATACAACACACATCTACCCAGACAGCCATCCAGGTGGCACAGAACACCAATCACATGACCTCACCCAAATAAATGGGCTCTCCCAGCAGGCCAAGGGACCCAAGAAGATCCCTGCCCATTGGCTGAGACACCCCATCTATTCCTAATCTGTCCTTTCAATGCCCTTGTCTTATCTAATGCCACCAGATACCCGGCCATCTTGTGACAGAAGAGAAAAGTGCAGCAATTACACAGTTAGGGTGGAATCAATTGACCTCCTAACAATTGGCCACTATACCTGGCAGCTAAATTTACTAGCAACTCTGTCTAAACATCAGGGTGCTACATTAATGTTGCAAATTGAACAGCTGTAGAGAAGAGAAGACTGCAGATAAATAGGTAATACACAGAGGTGAAATCCATCTTGCTACATAATTTGTACCTGAGGCCAGACACTCCATTGGGTGTATGTATTATAGAATGTCTTCAATTATCTTTTCTATGTCCCTGAAAAAGGGATAAACTTCCATATTCCAGAAACGCGTTGAGTAGCAACTTTTACATCACCCATAAGCTCTTTATGAGTTTTGGTTTAATGTATTTTGCATTTTGTATTTTGTACTTTCATGGTGATGTTTGCACCAATACAATTTTAACATTTCAATAAACTTTGCTAAATCTTTTAACCATTATATTGTTCATTGTAGTCTGCCCATAAAGTCCCACAGAACCACAGGGGGTACCTTTTGTCCTTCTATAAAAATCTTAGGGATGTTGGCAACATATATTTGAAAACTTACTCTCTCCATGGTGGTTTTTCCCTCTTTAATATGTAAAGGTTTACAACCACATTATGTAATGCCTAAAGGTGAATTCCAGGGGCACCTCTTACATATTCTGGGGTCATGCCAGCAGGGGCCTTTGCGTGGAAGATGGAGAGATGAGGAGACTGCTGGTGGTCCTTGAGGGCGTTCCCTAGTCTGGGGGGGGTGTGACCTTAGGCCTGGGGCTCGGGTCCTGGAGGGACCCTCTACAAGACAGAGAAATCTGTGCCTGGATACACAGGAGCCGGTGTGAGGACAGAGAAAAAGAGAATCAGCATGTCTGTGAGATCTCCTGAGTGTCAGTCTGGAGGACTGGAAGCATTAGTAAGGAGGGCTAGTGAAAGAGGCTGCTTCAGCCAGGAGGGCTGGCAGGAACTGGAGAGCTGGTGCTGGGACCAGTGACCCTAGGAGGAAGTGCAGTAAATGTGTTAGTGGTGTCACTCTACAGCCTACAAGTATATGGGGCTGTTAGTCCTTGCCTGTAATGGGCCAGTGCTACAGATTTTTACATAGTGACACCACTGGTAATTCTGCAAGTGAAGTGCTGGAGGAAGGAAAGGAGTTGTATATAGGACTGTATATACTAGGAGTTGTCCCTGAAGATGTTTCAAAGTCAAGTGGGCCTGTCACGTACCTGGTGGAGACTGAGCTGTAGAGAGGGCTTCTCTTGCACCTCCTGTCTAGCACCCCTGGTAGAGATGACAGGGAGTGAAAGACACAGAGTGGCACGAGGGCCGATGTAGCAGGTGGCTCAGGACGGGTCTTGGCAGGAACCCAATAGCTGCAGATCACCGGATGGGCACCGAGGACTGGAACTCCATGTTGCTGGATCAGCAGGCAGAGTCGTGGTCGGAACATAAGCCAGGAGGTCATCAACAGCCGAGCAAAGCAGGTACCAGAACATGAGACAGAACCAAAGACAGGATACAGGCCGGGTTCGGTACACAGTCGGGCAGCGCAGTACAGGAGCATGAAGCAGGAACGAGGTCAAACACAAGCCGAGGTCACAGGAAGGCAGGCAGAAGTCAACGGGAAGGTTCAGGTACAAGCCGGGTCAAACACAGGAACGCTGGAACAGATCAGATACAGGTAACAGGTACTAGCTGAAAGACCACTCAGCAAGGCTCATGTGTCAGTGTTTCGTTTAAATAAACTTACTTGGCGCCCAGACATGCGCGTGTGCGTGCACGTTTGCGCATTGGCGCGCATCCGTGAGCGCGCATTGACGCGCATCCATACGCGCACGCATGCGCCAATACACACTGGTGTGCCCGTGCTTGTGTGCGGGTGCACGTCTGTTAGCCAAACTTCCCTTACAGGGCCTCCCATAATACCCCTACTCCCCCTCCAAGTTTTAGCCCTCAATAAAAATACAAGAACAAAGTACTAAACTATTTTCTGACTCTGGGAAACTGTGGAGATTCAGTTTGCCTGGCTGTGCAGGTTGGGGGATTCCAATTCACCAGCGGCTCCTACATGGGGTGCGTTACGTGCACTACGTACCCCAAACAGCATTAATATGGCTGTACTAGCAGCATGCAGAATGACCCACCAGCAGCTTGCATAAGTACCTTCAACAACATGAAGAACTACCACTCAGAAACATACATACATACCCCATAACAGTATGCAGAACTACCCACCAGCAGCTTGCATAACAACTCCCAGCAGCATGCAGAATAACCCAGCAGCAGCTTGCATAACTACCCCCAACAACATTGAAACATCCCCCAGAAACATGCATAATTAACCCATAGCAACATGCAGATTTACCCAGTAGCAGTATGCAGAACTATACCCAGTGGCTTGGAGAATTACCCCCCCCAACTCCCCAAGCAGCATGTAGAACTATCCTCAGCAGCATACTACGCTACGCCATAGGAGAATGCAGAACGACCCCCCAGCAGTATGCAGAAGAAACACTAACAAAAGCCATAGATAAATCCTAACACTGCAGGAATTGATATATTAACCTTCCATGTGTCAAGAGGTTCAAAATAAAATTGGATGAAACTATGAGCAAAGTAGAAGCCTGCTTTGAATAAGTCGCATTCATACATATGTCAGTGTATGCATGTAATTTAGTTACTGTTAACAAGAAGATTATGAGATCCTGCTGTAATATCGAATTTCTGTCTTTTGATAGATAGAATTTTTTTTTTTTTTAAAGACTTTAGGTAACACACACTCATTTTGTTTTCTCTCCCTTCCTCTAATAAAATCCATTTTTTAGTTATTTTATCACCATTCCCTCCTGCTCAATAAAAATAAATTTGATACAACGCGATACAGGCGAGCCGTGATAGCGTTGCTTAGCAACAACAGGACATTGGAGGGGAAGACAGAGATACATTATATACAATAGTCAGTGTAGGTATAACAATGTGATCGTCATTGATTGCTCGCAACATTTATCACATTCTAAGTTTCCACGCCGCAAAGCCCCGGAACAAGTGCTTCTCCTGCTCAGAAAAGGTCCTCGCCACGTAGAGATGATAATAAAATACACAAACATGGCACTGGTGTCTGGAGAGGGGCAAAATATTGCTGCCGCGTTCCACTTCCTATAAAAATTGATATTTTACAGCTGGCCAAAAAAATAAAAAAAAGACAAGGACAGCAAGAAAAAAATAAAAAAATGTTTGAAAGCAGAAAAAAAAACCTTTCTTTTAAAGGAAAACTCCTCTTCAGTTTAAAGCGTGGTTTGGGCCAGAGAAGCTCCCACTAAACTCAACAATACCTCCCATCCTGAAGCTAATTACCCCCATAATTAAAAGAAAAAGAAAACAAGCTAATTACTGCAAATATTGAGTTAATTCTGTGATGTGCTAGGTCCAACATGTATATACTTCTTTACTTCAGTGCCAGATGGTCCTTCTTCAGGTTCTCACTTTGCTGCTCTACATTCATTCCATTAGATCCACTGTAAGCTCTTGTGGGGTCCTGAAGACTTCAGTAGCTGTGTGGTGACATCACAACAAGGGGCGGCAGCAAGACTGAAGGGGTGGAAAACCAGTCTGCCATTGGGTCCAATGGTGAAGTTCTCACAAAGTTGTGAAAACTTCAGTGGTGTTGTGGTGACATCACCAAAAGGGGTAGCAACAAGACTGCAGTGGTGCATCAAAAGTCTGCCATTGGGTCCATTGGTGAGGTCTTCATAAGGTCCTGAAGACTCCTGCAGCTGTGTGGTGACATCATGACAAAGGATGACAGAAAAAGTGCAGGGGTAGATCAATAGTCTGCCATTTGGTTCATTGGTGAGGTTCTCAAAGGATTCTGAAGACTCTAGTGTTAGTGTAGTGACATCACAACAAGGGGCCGCAGCAAGACTGAAGGGGTGGATCAACAGTCTGCCATTGGTGGGGTTCTCACAAGGTCCTGAAGACTCCAGCTGTGTGGTGCCATCACAACAAAGGGCTGCAGCAAGATTGCACGGGTAGATCAAGAGCACTCCATTCAAAAATTAAGGACTAAAGGTCCACAAGATAGTCACTTAAAGGCTCAAGCAGTTTAAAGTATAAATTATCACAATAGCAGGGCCCACTGTGAGCCTTCAGTCTCAGTTGTGCATGCTCACAGCAGCCGGTATGCAGGATGACATCACACTGACACATTTAGATCGCCAATCAGATCAAGCTTCTTCAGCTCTGAAGAAGCTTGATCTGATTGGTGAGCAAAAGGCGTCAAGGTGTCATCATCATGTCCATGACATCATTCCACATGCCGGCCACTGTGAGAATGCGCACCTGAGACTGAAGGCTCATGGCGGCAGGGGAGGGCTGGCAGCCTTAAGCCTGGGGGGTAAGTCCAGTCAAGTGGCCCATTAACACCTTGCTGACCAGCCGCTGTGATTATATGGCGGCAGGTTGGCTCCCCTGCGCCCATGGCGTGACGCTGGAGCCGATGCACGTGGCCGGGCGGCAACCGGCGATATCCTCCAGCAACGCACGATCGCTCCCGAGAGAGACAGAACGGGGGTCTGTCAATATAAACAGACAGATCCTCGTTCTGACAGGGGAGTTAGAGAGATCTGCTGTTCCTAGTGATCAGGATAGGAACAGCAAACTCTCCCAGTCAGTCCCCTCCCCCCCACACAGTTAGAAACACCTCCCTAGGGAGCACTTAACCCCTTGTTCGCCCCCTAGTGTTAATCCCGTACCTGCCAGTGACATTTATACAGTAATTAGTGGATATTTTTGGCTCTGATCGCTGTATAAATGTCAATGGTCCCAAAAAAGTGTCAAAAGTGTCCGATCTGTCTGCCGCAATGTCACAGTCCTGCTAAATATCTCTGATCACCGCCATTACTAGTAAAAATAATAATAATAATAAAAATGCCATTAACATATTCCCTATTTTGGGAGTAAACAATGCCCCATCATCGGTTTTCACAGGAGGAACAGTGCCCCATGATTGGTATCAGTGGGAGGAATAGTGCCCCATCATTGGTCTTAGCATGAGGAATAGTGCCCCACCGTTGGTGCCAATGGGAGGAAGGGTGCCCTAATAATAGTATCAGTGGGAGGAATGGTACCCCATCATTTGTCTTAGCAGGAAGAACCCCATCAATGGTGTCAGTGGGAGGAAGGGAGCCCTATTAATGGTGTCAGTGGGAAGAATGGTGCCCCTTAGCAGGAGGAATAGTGCCCCATCATTGGTCTTAGCAGGAGGAATAGTGCCCCATTGATGGTGTCATTGGGAGAATTAATTAATTGGGAGAATTAATGGTGTCAGTGAGAGGAATAGTGCCCCATCATTGGTCTTAGCAGGAGAAATAGTGCCCCATCATTGGTCTTAGCAGGAGGAATAGTGCCCCATCGATGGTGTCAGTGGGAGAAAGAGTGTCCTATTAATGGTGTCAGTGGGAAGAATGGTGCCCCTTAGCAGGAGGAATAGTGCCCCATCATTGGTCTTAGCAGGAGGAATAGTGCCCCATCGATGGTGTCAGTGGGAGGAAGGGAGCCCTATTAATGGTGTCAGTGGGAAGAATGGTGCCCCTTAGCAGGTGGAAAAGTGCCCCATCATTGGTCTTAGCAGGAGGAATAGTGCCCCATTAATGGTGTCATTGGGAGGAAGGGTGCCCTATTAATGGTGTCAGAGAGGAATAGTGCCCCATCATTGGTCTTAGCAGGAGAAATAGTGCCCTATCGTTGTGGTCAGTGGGAGGAAGGGTGACCTATTAATGGTGTAAGTGGGAAGAATGGCACCCCTTAGCAGGAGGAATAGTGTCCCATCATTGGTCTTAGCAGGAGGAATAGTGCCCTATCCATATTGTCAGTGGGAGGAAGGGTGCCCCATTATTGGTGTCAGTTGGAGGAATAATGTCCCAAGGGCCAAGTAGAGGCAAGCAAAGGGCTGCATCTGGCCCCCCGGGCCACAGTTTGGAGACCACTGGCCTAAACTGATGAAGATTATTTTTTTTGGATATTTATTATAACAAAAAGTTAAAAAAATATTTTTTTTCTTTCAAAATTGTTGCTCTTTTTTTGTTTATAGTGCAAAAAAAAAAAAAACGCTGATGAAGTCCCCGCCCATAGGGACGCAACGCGTACGGAAGGAAGCGCTGTGACGTCTCGCATCCTGCTTTTTACATGCTAGATTAGTGCCATGTTTGTAAGTTTATCCCTTTACTTTTATTATTAAATACATTTTATATTGCGGAGAGCACTATGTCGTGTCCTTTTTGATTACATGGTCCATGTGTCTTTGGAGATATCAATGCCCATTAGGGATGAGCCGAACACCCCCCCGTTCGGCTCGCACCAGAACCCGCGAACGGACCTAAAGTCCGTGCGAGCTTTAGAACGCTATTAGTTATAATGGATGCGAACGTTCGAAATTAAAAGTGCTAATTTTAAAGGCTAATATGCATGTTAATGTCATAAAAAGTATCAATGCAAAAAGAAGTTTTAAAAACGGCCGTTTTTTTCAGGAGCAGTGATTTTAATAATGCTTAAATTGAAACAATAAAAGTGTAATATTCCTTTAAATTTCATACCTGGGGGGTGTCTATAGAATGCCTGTGAAGGGGCGCATGTTTCCCGTGTTTAGAACTGTCTCTGCACAAAGTGTCATTTTTGAAAGTAAAAAAGCTATTTAAAATCACTCGCGGCTAATGTGTATTGACGGCTCCCGTAATACAGAGAACAGTCATTCATTGAAACTCATTCATAAAAAAAAAGTCATTGATAAAAAAAAAAAAAAAAAAATGAAAAAAAAAAAGCGTAGGGGTCCCCCCAAATTCAATAACCAGGCCCTTCAGGCCTGGGATGGATATTAAGGGGAACCCCAGCCAAAAAAAAAATGGCGTAGGCAGGGGCGTAACTAGAAATCACAGGGCCCCATAGCAAAATGTTGTATGGGCCCCCCCCCCCCACCACCACAAAAAAAAAAGAACTAATGCCAGACACCCCCCTAAGTACAGACACCCCACAGCATTACAGACCCCACCTCAGTGCAGACACCCCCTCAGTGCAGGACCCCCCCCCTAGCAGTACAGACACCCCCCCAGTGCACACCATCCCCTCAGTACAGACACCCTTCCAGTGCAGACCTCCCCAACATTACAGACCCCCCAACAGTGCAGACCCACCCCCCTCAGTGCAGACCCCCCTAAGTAGTACAGAACCCCCCCCCCAGTAGTACAGACACCCCCCTCAGTACAGACCCCCCACCCAAGTGCAGACCCCCTTAGTACAGACAATCCCCATTACAGACCCCTCCACCTCAGTGCAGGCCCCCCTTAGTACAGACAATCCCCCATTACAGACCCCCACCTCAGTGCAGACCCCCTTAGCACAGACACCCCCCACCCAAGTGCAGACCCCCCACCTCAGTGCAGACCCCCTTAGTACAGACAATCCCCCATTACAGACCCCCCCCCCACCTCAGTGCAGACCCCCTTAGTACAGACAATCCCCCATTACAGACCCCCCCCCCACCTCAGTGCAGACCCCCTTAGTACAGACAATCCCCCATTACAGACCCCCCCACCTCAGTGCAGACCCCCTTAGTACAGACAATCCCCCATTACAGACCCCCCCCACCTCAGTGCAGACCCCCTTAGTACAGACAATCCCCCATTACAGACCCCCCCCACCTCAGTGCAGACCCCCTTAGTACAGACACCCCCATTACAGACCCCCCCACCTCAGTGCAGACCCCCTTAGTACAGACAATCCCCCATTACAGACCCCCCACCTCAGTGCAGACCCCCTTAGTACAGACACCCCCATTACAGACACCCCCACCTCAGTGCAGACCCCCTTTGTACAGACAATCCCCCATTGCAGACCCCCCACCTCAGTGCAGACCCCCTTAGTACAGACAATCCCCCATTACAGACCCCCCCCCACCTCAGTGCAGACCCCCTTAGTACAGACAATCCCCCATTACAGACCCCCCCACCTCAGTGCAGACCCCCTTAGTACAGACAATCCCCCATTACAGACCCCCCCACCTCAGTGCAGACCCCCTTAGTACAGACAATCCCCCATTACAGACCCCCCCCACCTCAGTGCAGACCCCCTTAGTACAGACACCCCCATTACAGACCCCCCCACCTCAGTGCAGACCCCCTTAGTACAGACAATCCCCCATTACAGACCCCCCACCTCAGTGCAGACCCCCTTAGTACAGACACCCCCATTACAGACCCCCCCACCTCAGTGCAGACCCCCTTTGTACAGACAATCCCCCATTACAGACCCCACCACCTCAGTGCAGACCCCCTTTGTACAGACAATCCCCCATTACAGACCCCCCCACCTCAGTGCAGACCCCCCTTAGTACAGACATCCCCATTACAGACCCCCCACCTCAGTGCAGACCCCCTTAGTACAGACACCCCCATTACAGACCCCCCCACCTCAGTGCAGACCCCCTTTGTACAGACAATCCCCCATTACAGACCCCCCCACCTCAGTGCAGACCCCCTTTGTATAGACAATCCCCCATTACAGACCCCCCCCACCTCAGTGCAGACCCCCTTAGTACAGACAATCCCCCATTACAGACCCCCCCACCTCAGTGCAGACCCCCTTAGTACAGACACCCCCACCTCAGTGCAGACCCCCTTAGTACAGACACCCCCATTACAGACCCCCCACCTCAGTGCAGACCCCCTTTGTACAGACAATCCCCCATTACAGACCCCCCCACCTCAGTGCAGACCCCCTTTGTACAGACAATCCCCCATTACAGACCCCCCCCACCTCAGTGCAGACCCCCTTAGTACAGACACCCCCACCTCAGTGCAGACCCCTTAGTACAGACACCCCCATTACAGACCCCCCCCACCTCAGTGCAGACCCCCTTAGTACAGACACCCCCATTACAGACCCCCCCACCTCAGTGCAGACCGCCATCAGTAGACACCCCCAGCAATGCAGACACCCCCACCCATTACAGACCCCCCCGGGTAGTGCAGACCCCACAGCAGACACACAGCAGACCCCCCCACCTCAGTGCAGACCCCCATCAGTAGACACCCCCAGCAATGCAGACACCCCCACCCATTACAGACCCCCCCGGGTAGTGCAGACCCCACAGCAGACACACAGCAGACCCCCCCACCTCAGTGCAGACCCCCATCAGTAGACACCCCCAGCAATGCAGACACCCCCACCCATTACAGACCCCCCGGGTAGTGCAGACCCCACAGCAGACGATGCCCCCGGCCCTTACATACCTCAGAAACAGCGCCATGTGTGTCCCTCCTCCCAGGCTCCTCCTCCTCTCTGAATGTAAACAGAGAGGAGGGGAGGCGGCTTCGGTCCGCGCCGCTGTGTCCCTCCTGCGCTCCAGTCCAGAAGGCACGGTGAGCGGCGTTAGTGGTGCGGCTGCCGCTACCCACGGGTGTCACCCCCGCTAGCGGGTGTCACCCGGCGCGGCCCGCTCCCGCCTAGAAACGCCGCTCACCGGGCCCTTGATTGGCTGCGGGCCCCATAGCGACCGCATGTGTCGCTATGGCGGTAGTTCCGCCACTGGGCGTAGGGTCCCCCTCAAAATCCATACCAGACCCTTGAGGTCTGGGGGCGTGTGGCGTGGGGCGTGTACTAAAGCCCCTGAGCTATAATTGGCTACAGGCATCCTGCCTGTAGCCAATTATGGCTCTCCTCGCTGCCGGCGCTGTGATTGGCCAAGCATGCGGGGTCACAGTGCATGCTTGGCCAATCATCAGCCAGCATTGCACTGCGCGGGCCGCAATGCATTGCGGGGCCGCTCGCATCACACGAATTTGATGCGAGCGGCCCCAATAGTTTTGGGCTCGCCGAGCGAGCGAACGCCCGGTGCTCGATTCGAACATGGGTTTGAATCGAACACCGGGCCCATCCTTAATGCCCATTAGTTGCTGCTCTCTGCTGTATCCTGATTTGCTGTGTACCATCCATATGTGCCCATAAGGGAAGGCATATTTTGACCCTCTATTGCCGCGTACACACAATCGGAATTCTCGTCTGAAAAAGCTCTGAAGGTTTTCTCTATGGAATTCCGACGGAATTCCGCTCAAACTGTCTTGCCTACACACGGTCACACCAAATTTCCGACCGTCAAGAACGCGGTGACGTACAACACTACAACGAGCCGAGTTCAATGCTTCTGAGCATGCGTCGAATTGTTTCCAAGCATGCGTAGGAATTTTGCACGTCAGAATTGCTACAGACGATCGGAATTTCCGATAGAAACCTTTTCGGTCGGAAAAATTGAGAACATGCTATCAATTCTTTGCTGTCGGAAATTCGGCCAGCAAAATTCAGGCGGAGCCTACACACGGTCGCATTTTCCGAGGAAAAGCTCTCATCTGTCTGTCGGTAAGGTGAGAGGCTATCCTTATCATTGGTGGAGGGTTCACATACACCCACGGAGTTACCTGCATGCTGTATCTATATATCATCACTGAAAATCACATGGACATTGTTTGATTGTTTGATATGTGGACTGGATTTTAGTGCTGCACCATCTATTTTATATTCTTTTAAGGTATTTTTGATTATTGACCCTGGTTTCCAGCAGCTATTTGCTATAGGGTTATTTATATATTGCGCTCATGTGTTCCTTTGTTTATTGTTGGCTGAAACTTGTCTTGCATACACACGGTCGCACAAATGTTGTCGGAAATTCCGAACGTCAAGAACGCGGTGACGTACAACATGTACGACGGGACTAGAAAAAGGAAGTTCAATAGCCAGTGCGGCTCTTCTGCTTGATTCCGAGCATGCATGAAATTTCGTGCATCGGAATTGTGTACACACGATCGGAATTTACGACAACGGATTTTGTTGTTGGAAAATTTGAGAACCAGCTCTCAAATTTTGTTGGTCGGAAATTCTGACAAAAAATGTCCCATGGAGCCTACACACGGTCACAATTTCTGACAACATAATCACATCAAACATTTGTTGTCGGAAATTCCGATCGTGTGTTAGCGGCATTAGAGTTAGGCATAAGGTTCACTTAAGGGCCAGCAAACAGCCACTTATGGCAAAAGAATAGGTTTTAGATAGTTGAAAGGAGCCCCCAAAACTCTCAAGGAGGAAACTTACTTTTGATACCTCACACCATTTCAGAGATCAACAAGCGAATGTGTCATTAAATACATTTGTCTTAAATTGATAAATATAGAATAGCAAAGTGAGTTGCTGAAATTCATTTATAGCTGCTAAATTGCTGATTTTAGCTTTGTTTAAAAGTTGTCAAAATATTCTAAAATGTTGCCATGTGAACTGCTTAGGCAAAGTTTGCTTGAAAATAAAAATCCCTTGCCTTTGTTTTCTAACAAAGTCATGTGATTTGCAAGTCAGCAATAATGTGGTGATTTCATGGCTTGGTTGATAAACAAAGCTTTATGGATAGCTTTAGGGTTCTCCTTAGGATCTGATATCATGTTCTCAGCTAACTTGGGAACATTTTTTGGACCCACAAACTGGTCCAAGAAAGTTGGAAGGAGCTTCTACAACATTAATGTGCAATTAAAAACGTGTTGCATCCCTAATAATCACTAAACCCCCTTAACTTCAACTTCCCAATTAACTCCAATAAATTTCACCAAAATAGTTTAACTTTGCTGAAATGTCCTAACTTTTTGCCAAAATGTTAGTGAGACCAAAACTCCCAATTTAGCTTCAGATTGTACTTTCAAGGCTCCCTGCCTCTACCGCTACCCTAGAAATATCTTCTATGTTTGTTCAGATTCCAATAGAGTAGACATTTTTATACCTATTTTCAGCGTTCCAACTATTTTAAGCCTATAACTGTTTACATTATGTCTATTCTATGTACTGTGACAATTTTTAGGTGAGCTGCATTTAAAAATAAATTATTTACTTTGTATGTGCCCTGCACCTACCCCAGCTTAATTTTGTGTTTTGTGGCTGTAGCATTTGACTGACTTCCAAGCCAATTCTGGCATCAGAATGAACTTCACAGCTTCTGGGGTCAGTTTATAAGATATACAATATAACAAATTGGAAGCTGACCTTTACATAAAAGCTTCTCTTTACACTATAAGGCTACAATGTAAATACAAAACTGAAATACATATGTGTGAACGGTTATATTGCGGGTTTTATGATCCAAGTCAGGTCAGTGACCTCACATTTCTCCTCTACCAATAAACATTAGAACTTGGTCACCAATTATCCCTTTCCCCACAGGCTGATATGACAATTGAGATGAGGTTGTCATCCTAATCACTCTTCTGCTTGTTATTCCTTTGTGACCTATTGACAGCACTGTGCAATGTGGTGGTGTCCTATAAGTGTACAGTGTTGTAACCCCCCCCCCAGCCTTCTTACAGTGTGAGTTGCACTATGCATGGGATACCAGGGAAGTTAATATATAGACAATTACTCATACTAGTTGTATTAAAAAAAACATTATAAAGAAAAAGAAGTGCAATTAAAATTGTGTGCATTCTTCCCAGCATTCATGAAAAAGGAAACTAACCACTTGGGTACCAACTTGTAATACTCCTTCAGCACCAAGCCATTGTTTAGTGATGTGATTGTATCGTTTCACTGACAACTATTCCGTCATGCAACATGGCCCCCAAATTAATTTTATATACAGTGCCTTGAAAGAGTATTCATACCCCTTGACATTTTCTGCATTTTGTCATGTTACAACCAAAAATATAGATGTATTTTATTAGGATTTTACGTGATAGACCAACACAAAGTGGCACATAATTGTGAAGTAGAAGGACAATTATAAATGGTTTTCCAAATATATTACAAATAAATATCTGAAAAGTGTGGCATGCATTTGTATTCAGCCCCCTTTACTCTGATACCCCTAACTAAAATCTAGTGGGACCAATTGCCTTCAGAAGTTACCTAATTAGTAAATAGAGTCCCCCTGTGTGTAATTTAATCTCAGTATAAATACAGATGAAGCCCTCAGAGGTTTCTTAGAGATCCTTAGTGAACCATCATGAAGGCCAAGGAACACACCAGACAGGTCAGGGATAAAGTTACTGGAGAAGTTTAAAGTAGGGTTAGGTTATAAAAAAAATATCCCAAGCTTTGATCATCTCATGGAGCACTGTTCAATTTATCATCTGAAAATGGAAAGAGTATGGCACAACTGCAAACCTACCAAGACATGGCCGTCCACCTAAACTGACAGGCCGGGCAAGCAGAGCATTAATCAGAGGAGCAGCCAAGAGGCCCATGGTAACTCGGGAGGAGCTGCAGAGATCCACAGCTCAGGTGGGAGAATCTGTCCACAGGACAACTATTAGTTGTGCACTCCACAATCTCCCCTATATGAAGAGTGGCAAGAAGAAAGCCATTTTTGAAAGAAAGCCATAAGAAGTCCCATTTGCAGTTTGCGAGAAGCCATGTGGGGCACACAGCAAACATGTGGAAGAAGGTGCTCTGGTCAGATGAGACCTTTTTGGCCTATGTGCGGCAGAAAACTAACACTGCACATCACCTGGAACACACCATCCCCACCACATGCAGCATCATGTTGTGGGGATGCTTTTCTTCAGCAGGGACAGGGAAGCTGGTCAGAATTGATGGAAGATGGATGAAGCCAAATACAGGGAAATCAGCATAAAACCTTTTACAGTCTCCAAAAGACTTGAGACTGGGATGGAGGTTCACCTTCCAGCAGGACAACGTCCCTATCAATACAACCAGGGCTACAATGGAATGGTTTAGTTCAAAGCATATTCATCTGTTAGAATGGCAGAGTCAAAGTCCATCAAATTAAGAATCTGTGGCAAGACTTAAAAATTGCTGTTTACAGACAATCTCCATCCAATCTGACAGAGCTTGAGCTATTTTGCAAAGAAGAATGGGAAAAAATTTCACTCTCTAAGCACTCTCGCAAAGCTGGTAGAGACATCTCGAAAAAGACTTGCAGCTGTAATTTCAGAGAAAGGTTGTTCTACAAAGTATTGACTCAGGGGGGCTGAATACAAATGCACCCCACACTTTTCACATATTTATTTGTAAAAAATTTTGAAAACCTTTTATCATTTTCCTTCTACTTCACAATTATGTGCCACTTTGTGTTGATCTTTCACATAAAATCCCAATAAAATACATTTACATTTTTGGTTGTAACATGACAAAATGTTGAAAATTTCAAGGGCTATGAATACTTTGTACTGTATATATACAGTATATATATATATATATATACAGTGGTGTGAAAAAGTGTTTGCCCCCTTCCTCATTTCCTGTTCTTTTGCATGTTTGTCACACTTAAGTGTTTCGGAACATCAAACCAATTTAAACAATAGTCAAGGACAACACAAGTAAACACAAAATGCAATTTGTAAATGAAGGTGTTTATTATTAAAGGTGAAAAAAAATCCAAACCATCATGGTCCTGTGTGAAAAAGTGATTGCCCCCCTTGTTAAAACATACTATAACTGTGGTTGTCCACACCTGAGTTCAATTTCTCTAGCCACACCCAGGCCTGATTATTGCCACACCTGTTCACAATCAAGGCATCACTTAAATAGGAGCTGCTTGACACAGTAAGGTCCACCAGAAGATCCTTAAAAGCTACACATCATGCCGAGACCCAAAGAAATTCAGGAACAATTGAGAAAGAAAGTAATTGAGATCTATCAGTCTGGAAAGGGTTATAAAGCCATTTCCAAAGCTTTGGGAATCCAGCAAACCACAGTGAGAGCCATTATCCACAAATGGCGAAGACATGGAACAGTGGTGAACCTTCCCAGGAGTGGCCGGCCGCCCAAAATTACCCCAAGAGCGCAGCGACGACTCATCCAAGAGGTCACAAAAGACCCCACAACAACGTCCAAGGAACTGCAGGCCTCACTTGCCTCAGTTAAGGTCAGCGTTCATGCCTCCACCATCAGGAAAAGACTGGGCAAAAATGGCCTGCATGGCAGAGTTCCAAGGAGAAAACCACTGCTGAGCAAAAAGAACATCAAAGCTCGTCTCAATTTCTCCACAACACATCTTGATGATCCCCAAGACTTTTGGGACAACATTCTGTGGACCGATGAGACAAAAGTGGAACTCTTTGGAAGGTGTGTGTCCAAGTATATCTGGCGTAGAAGGAACACTGAATTTCAGAAAAAGAACATTATACCAACAGTAAAATATGGTGGTGGTAGTGTGATGGTCTGGGGCTGTTTTGCTGCTTCAGGACCTGGAAGACTTGCCGTGATAAAAGGAACTATGAATTCTGCTGTCTACCAAGAGATCCTGAAGGAGAATGTCCGACCATCTGTTCGTGTACTCAAGCTGAAACGAACTTGGGTTCTGCAGCAGGACAATGATCCTAAACACACCAGCAAGTCCACCACCGAATGGCTGAAGAAAAACAAAATGAAGACTTTGGAGTGGCCTAGCCAAAGTCCAGACCTGAATCCTATTGAGATGTTGTGGTATGACCTTAAAAAGGCCGTTCATGCTCGAAAACCCTCTAATGTAACTGAATTAGGACAATTCTGCAAAGATGAGTGGGCCAAAATTCCTCCAGGACGCTGTAAAAGCCTCATTGCATGTTATCGCAAACGCTTGGTTGCAGTTGTTGCTGCTAAGGGTGGCCCAACCAGTTATTAGGTTTAGGGGGCAATCACTTTTTCACACAGAGCCATGATGGTTTGGATTTTTTTTCACCTTTAATAATAAACACCTTCATTTACAAATTGCATTTTGTGTTTACTTGTGTTGTCCTTGACTATTGTTTAAATTGTTTGATGTTCCGAAACACTTAAGTGTGACAAACATGCAAAGGAACAGGAAATGAGGAAGGGGGCAAACACTTTTTCACACCACTGTATATATATATATATATATATAAATGCTCTGCCAGGATTGGATTCCACATCTCAGCATAATTGGGCATGCTGAAGTCATGTGGTTACTTTCCTGTCTTTTCACTGGATGTTAGAGATCATAGCAGAAGTTTAGTGTAAGAAATACACAGGAAAAAATGCATATTGACAAGGGGAGTGTAGAGGTGGGCGGGGAGTCTACTGACATCACAACTCCACCCACCAAGCTCCAGACAACAGACCCACCCACAGAATCTGCTGTTTTTCGGGTCTCATAACAGACAGTGGGGAGACATTTGACAGGTAAAGATACATGCAGGAGGCATGTATATCTTTATAGATAACCCCTATGGAAGTAGTTTAGAAAGGATGACATTGGGTTTACATCCACTTTAAGGACATTGGCTGTATGTTTGTGGTCATTGTCCTGCTGCAGAATAAATTTGGGGCCAATCACATGCCTCCCTGATGGTATGGCACGATGGATAGATATCTGCCTGTATTTCTAGGCATTGAGGACACCATTAATAGGGCAACGTTGAGGACTGTAGACACAGTGGGCATCTAAGGAAACTTAATGCAGCAGATGAAAGACACATCATTCTTACCCCTTCAACATCAGAAGAAGTCCAGCAGTGCAATCAGCACAGAACTGGCAGAAACCAGTGGGACCCAGGTACACCAATCTACTGTCCGGAGAGGTCTGGCCAGAAGTGGTCTTCATGGAAGAATTTCAGCCAAAAAGCCACACCTCCAACATGGAATCAAGGCTAAGCGACTTAACTATGCAGGAAAACATAGCAGAAAAATGGCAGCAAGTGCTCTGGACTAAAGAGTCAATGTGAAATATTTAGCTGTAACAGGAGGCAGTTTGTTGGGGAAAGGCTGGAGAGCGGTACAATAATGAGTGTCTGCAGGCAACTGTTAGGTATGGTGGGGGTTCCTTGCAAGTTTGGGACTGCATTTCTGCAAATGTAGTTGGAGATTTGGTTGGGATGAATGGTGTCCTTAATGCTAAGAAATACAGGCAAATACTTATTTATCATGGCATGGATTTATTCTGCAGCAGGACAACAACCCCAAACATACAGCCAATGTCATTAAGAAGTGATAGTTTGGCCCCCACAGAGCCCTGATCTCACCATCATGGAATCTGTCTGGAATTACATGAAGAGACAGAAGGATTTGAGGCAGCCGACATCCACAGAAAATCTGTGGTTAGTTCTCCAAGATGTTTGGAACAACCTACCTGCCGAGTTCCTTCAAATACTGTGTGCAAGTGTACCTAGATAAACATATTCTGTTTGAAGGCAAAGGACGGTCACACTAAATATTGATTTGGTTTGGATTTCTCTTCTATTCATTTAATTAAATTTGATTTCCATTTAGTTAATTGATAAAAAATAAACTATTAACACTTCTATTTCTGAAAGCTTCTTACAGAAAATCTTCACATCTGCCTAAAACCTTTGCACAGTTTATATATATATAGGCATACAGTATATATATATATATATATATATATATATATATATATATATATATATATTTATGTACAGTATATATACATATACAGCTACAGAATGGACTCGCTAAGACAAATCTTCACTATTTTGGCTCTGCTGCGCTCCATATGCGCTTTATAAATCCCTTTATTTCCAGCCAGATACTCATCAGTGATTGATTGCATCCCCATGCCGTAGTGCTCCATCGATCCGCGTCTACATGTTTTATGGCCACTGGAGTTTGAAGATCAAGTCAGTTTGACAGTAGATTGATCCCACACATCTCCCGGAAAAATACTTTCCTGCAGGATAAAGTTATCAGTTAAAGCCGGTGTGTACGTGCGTGTTTTTCAGGTTCCGTCACACATCGATGGGCATTTGCTTACAAGATGGTCACACTATTGTGTTTGCATGAGGTCCCTTGCTCAGTGATCTAAAGAAGAAATGTCAGCGGCGTTATCATATTATGAGATTATGGACCCATGTCTCTTTGTTTCTGGTTCTTAGAAACAGTTTAGAGTGTTTTATTAGTACAAGAAAAAAATTGTCAAAGCAAAAGTTAAAGTTATGATGGAAAAAAGTGCCAAGAAAATATTTTGATATTATGCATTTCAAATCTGTTGTTTTTCACAAGTGACAACTGTCGCTAAAAAAATTAAAACACCAAGTTTATAAACAAACAAAAAAAAATCTTTCCAGATAGTGAGGCCCGGAGCGAGTGGAGAGAAAAGAAGCGAGCAGAGGGTCGGCATGACAGGAGTGAGAAGGGAGACATCAAGGGGTTAAGGAAAATAGTGTAGAAATGGGGGAGTAATGGATTGGAGGAATAGGAAAAAGAGGAGGGTTTTAGTTTATTTATTGGTGCAGGGGGAACATTAGACATGATCAGTTTCCCACCCACCCTCCCTGTTTTTTTTGTGTGTTCAGTTTGCTTTATTTCAGGTGCAGTGCGAGCAGGACGTGTCATGGCAGCAGAGAATTGGCGATGGTGGTCTTTGATGGTGGCAAGATAACCTACGAGATGGAAGTGTGGGGGACTCATCGGTGGTATGGGCCCTCTGGCGTATTCCAGTTAACATGGTTTAGCTAGAAGATGGTAATGGTTGCACTGTGGGTAATTGGGTTGTTTCCGAAATGGTGTGACACGGCTGGAGGCCTAGTACGGAAAAAGGCCTGCAGTGTAGAAGTGGAACAGAGCTAAGTTGGGAAGTGCAGTCAAAGGCCACCGGGTGGAGCAAATGATAGTTGGGGTTTTGTTATGTTTTAAAGAATGTTATATATTTAATATTTGTGAATAAAAAGGCTGCTATGGCCAGTTATCCTCCATCAAGTGTGGTCTGGTTAATTGTAAAGTTAAGTGGGTTAGGGCTGGAGTATACAATGGTTTGGCAGTCATAGGAAGGTGGGACATCTTATCTACCCTGGTCAAGGCATGTATGACATAATTGAAACCAATTTTTAAAGCTGAACTCCACTGAAATGGTAAAAGGTATACCATATATACTCGAGTATAAACCGACCTGAATATAAGCCGAGGCACCTAATTTTACCACAAAAAAATGGGAAAACTTATTGACTTCGAGTATAAGCCTAGGGTGAGAAATGCGCAGCTACTGTAAGTGGAAAAGAGGGTCAACAATGCCCATTTGCAGCCTCACTGTGCCCATTTGCATGCCTCACTGTGCCCATTTGCAGCCATAGGTCCCATGAACTTCAAACTTGTTAGTTAAGGGTTCCTAGATGCCCCTAGCTGCAGCCAAAATTTGGGGTCTCTGGACCCAAAGGGTCCTAAAATGACATTGCTGCAGATGGACACAGTTGGCCGACTTCGGGGCCCTGCATCTCGGGGCCACTTGGTGCTAGGAACCCCATAATTTGGATATGTTGTAGTGTTGGTTTCACTGGGTTTACACACCAAATTTGGGGTTCCTAGCACCAAGTTGCCTGAGATACGGGGCCCCAAAGTCGGGTCGGAAAATGTCATTCTCTGCTGCAGAAAAGTGCTTGACTCCAGTATAAGCCAAGGGGGGCACTCTCAGCACACAAAAAGTGCTGAAAAACTCGGCTTATACTCGAGTATATACGGTATATGGTATTCCAAAACTAGGTGAATGCTGCCTTCCTCAGATGGGGTAATTCAAAAGTAACTACAAGAAAAACAGAAATGGAAGGCGTGCACACCTAGTGCATTACCAGAGATAATTTATTAATAAGACATTTTTGTTTTGGATATAGGTTTTTGATATGGATTCTGTTGTTTTTACATTAGTGTAACTATATACATACATTATTCATTCTTTTTTCTTTCCCGCCCCTTTTAGGGCGTAGCTCTTTTTGACACACAATTTTCAATTCCACCATTCCCTATAAAAGCACTTGCCCATGGTGTACGAGTCTAGCCTAGCTCTAAGGAAGGGGGTGCACCCCCGAAACGCGTTAGCTGTACCCCGTGTTCTGTGCATGTCCATGCACTGTGTTTATGGCCTTTTGTCAGTTGCATTTTGTGAATACCCACTTTTATACAAAAATGTCTTATTATTAAATTATCTCTGGTAATGCACTAGGTGTGCGCGCATTTCATTTCTGTTTTTTTTTTTTGAAGAATGAATTAACATAGAAATCAAGCCAGAATGTTTTCTTCATTTTGGATAGAGTAAGGGAGGGTTATAACACCTGTCCATTTTTTTTTGTGCCATTTGTGTCCCATTGGGGAGATTTACCTTCATTTCCTATCCTGTAGCCACAACAAGAAGTGAGAGCAAATCCCTCCAAATTGAAAAAAAAACTCTGGGTTGCCACCAGAACCAGTGTCCCCATTTGTCCTCTATTTCTGTTCTGGTGACAACTCAAAATTTGGAATTGTCTTTCAATGAGAGTGGGACTTCCCTTTAACCTCTTCATGACTGAAGGTAAAACAAATCCTAACGCCTGAACAGTTTTGCAGCTTTGTTATATATTAGTAAAACTATACACATCATTGCAACCACTTTGTGTATCATGGTGGATCATATCTTATTTTTTACAGGACAAATTGGGCTTTAATTTGGTAAAAAATGGTAATGGATAGCTCCCTGTTTTTGTTATTATTTAAAAAAAAAAAAATACTGGCACTATATCATTTTTTAAAAGTATAACCTACTGCCTTAGAAAAACCCAAAATAAATTCTCTTGCTTTGGGCGATTGCAGCAATACCACATATGTGTAGATTATTTGTAGTTTATTTGTTGTTTGTATCTGACAGTAACTAGTAAATGAGCTTCACTTTGCAAAGAATACCCAATCACATGCAAGGGAAAAAAAAATGCATTTTTGCTTGTACATGATTGGATGAGGGAAGTCAGCAGAGTTTCTGCTCATTTACTAAGCTCTGGAGCAACTGCACTTTGCAAAGTCTATTTGCCTTTAGTAAATCAACCCCTAACTGTCTGACACTGATGCTAATTTAAAAACTGCCTTTTTTTAATCCTACCAAAAATACACTGGCCCTGACTTTTGACCCTGAGCCTTGATCTTTGACCTTGACCTTAATCCTGACTCTAACCTTGTCACTGACCTAGCTCAATCCCTGTTCTACCTGTTTTTTTTAATTATTCTTTTCACACATATTTGTTTTTGTTTGCATTTTCCTTCTCTAGCAGGAGAAAAAGATGCAATGGGCATTATTTACGAAAGGCAAATCCACTTTGCACTGCAAGTGCACGTGAAAGTGCACTGAAAGTGCACCTGGAAGTGCAGTCGCTCTAAATCTAAGGGGTAGATCTAAATGAGGGGAAGCTCTGCTGATCTTATCATCCAATCATGTGCAAGCTAAAATGCTGTTTTTTATTTTCCTTGCATGTCCCTCTCGGATTTACAGCGACTTTACTTTAAAGTGCAATTTCAGTGCAAAGTGGATTTGCCTTTCGCAAATAACCCCCAATGTATTTTTCTCTCCATTCAAGAGGAAAAAAAAAAACACAAGTGTGGGCTGCACAGTGACTGATCAGTGTGATAGCCAATCAAAAGGTATCACAGCAATTAAATGATCTGGAACTTGGCTTCTCGGTTCTTAATTATTCATTTTGGACTCAGGGGTTTCTGTAAGAGCCAGCTCTGTGCAGCACGCTCCCAGCCCAAATACATGTATGCATGTAGCGCCGGTGATGAGTATGCGCTATGTCTTAAAACTTAGTTTTTGCCCAAAACTGTAGTTGAGTTTTGGGGTTAATTGTTCTAAATTATGCTTTGGCATCAGTTTGGCTGGGCTGTATTGAGGTTCTGTCTGGTCATAGGTGGGGTTCTCCCGGAATACACAGCAAGACAAACGCGCCACTGATTGGCTTCGAGAAGAGATTGGTACCCAATGCGTCCAACCAGACTGCGTTCTAAGGCCTCTCGCCTTAGAACGCAGTCTGGTTGGACGCATTGTGTACCAATCTCTTCTTGGAGCCAATCAGTGGGCGCGTTTGTCTTGCTGTGTATTCCCGGGAGAGGGTACTTAAGGTGCTGAAGTCACGTGGTAAGGTGTTGCGGTCCAGAAGTTGTTGCTGACTCCATGGTCCTGGGCCTCCTGACCAGCCCCCAGAGGCCCTCATGGCCTGGGGTGCGGATCCATCCGTTCCTGAGCCTCGGAACTGGCTAGTCCAAGGCCCAATAACTGGAAGGAGGATTCTAAAGTGTAAAGGTGCCATCTCCGGTTTGGAGAGGCCCAGCAACTCTACATGCAACCAGGGGAGGACTCTTCAGTAAGAGAGCCACGCACAAGGCTGGCTACTTGGTAAGAGCCTGGAAGCTGAGCTGCCATGGACATTGATTGAATCCAAAATTTCTTACAGTATCGCCGGACCAGCTGAAAGATTCTGGTACAGTAAGAAAAGTTCCTACCTCTACCTTCCGGTTACAACTAAGTTTTTCATCCAAGTCTGTGTGAGAGACTTTGCAAAGCTAGAATTACTTGTTGGCTGCTAGATCCAAGCTCAAGGATTTATCCAGCAGTTAAAGTGGAGGGCCACCCTAAAAAAAAAAAAGAGCATTAATATTTTGAAAAAAATGTAAAAAAGAAAAAATGTTTTACCTGGTCCGAAATCCCTGTTGCTAGGCAGTCTTCCTAATCTGCCTCCTTCCTACTCCGCGGTGATCTTCGTTCTTCTGTCCTCCGCCGTGTTGTCCTCTTGGGTAATGGGGCGCGCTGTGTTATGGGAACTGTGTGTTTCCTAACACAGCGCGTCCCATTCACAAAGCGCTGCACGACTCGTGCATGCGCAGTAGGAAACGGGCAGTGAAGCCGTAGTCTCCACTGCCTGTTTCCCTTACTGAGGATGGCGGCGCTGGGACCGAGGGACATCTCGGCCTCCTCGGCCGACATCAAGTAAGTTTACTTATTAAAAGTCAGCAGCTACTTTTTTTTTTAGCTGATGACTTTTTCAGCTGAAACACCCCTTTAAAGAATCCAGTTGTGAGTGGCTATTCCCTGTATTATGTACAGAGAGAGACTTTTATTGAAGTCAGCAGTTCCAAGTACCTGAGCTAAACTTTATCCTTATACTCTCTATTCCCAACTTAGAGACTGAGTTTGTTCAACTGTTTTAAGCAAAATAAAAATCCTAAAAAGGAATTCAGGTGTCGGTCTCTACAGTTACTGGGTATTAACCCTGGGAACCCCTAGACAAGAACAACGAGTTACGAGCTGGTAGAGGTAATCAGTAAGCCCAGAAAAATTCAGCCGCTCCTTCAGGGGTCAGTGCTACACATAAAAGAAAAAAAAAAGCCTTAAAAAATACTTTAGGGCAGGGGTCCTCAAACTACGGCTTGCCAGGGTGATTTACCCGGCCTGCGGACTGCCCCTTCCATAAGATGGCAGCACGTGCACTCCTCCTCCTCTCTGCTACCTTATTCACACAAGACAGGAAACATGACAGGTCCGGACAAAGGGCTGGACTTTTCATGTTAAGAAGCGGGTAATTGGTTACTAGTCCCAGCAATCAATCACCTTCCTTTAATATAAAAAGTCTCACCCTTTGATTGAACCTGTCATGCCTCCTGTCTTGTGAGAATAAGGTAGCAGAGGGGAGGGGGAGTGCAAGTGCTGCCATCTTATGGAAGTGTGTAATATCGATGGGGGGGGGGGGGCTCTGTGATGGGAGGTAGTCTGTGATGGGGGTGGACTCTGTGAGAGGGCTCTGTAATGGAGGGCTCTGTGATATGGGGGCTCTGTGATATGGTGGCTCTGGGGGGGGGGGGGGGCTCTGTGATATGGGGGCTCTGTGAGGGGGGCTTTGTGAGGGGTGCTCTGTGAGAGGGGGGCTCTGTGATATGGGGGCTCTGTGAGAGGGGGGTTATGTGATATGGGGGCTTTGTGATGGAGGGCTCTGTGATATGGGGGCTCTGTGATATGGGGGGTGCTCTGTGATGGAGAGGAGTCTGTGATGGAGAGGAATCTGATGGGGCGCCTGTGATATGGGGGGGGGGGGGGGCTCTGTGAGGCTCTGCGATGGAGAGAAAGCTGTGATGAAGAGGAATCTGTGATGGAGAGGAATCTGTGATGGAGAGGAATCTGTGATGAAGAGGAATCTGTGATGGAGAGGAATATGTGAGGGGGGGATCTATGATGGAGAGGCATCTTTGATGGGGGGCAAGCCCGGAAGTACTTCCGGGAAAGAAGTCGGCCGTGTTTTTCTTTCAGTTTTTTTCTTGGAGGGGGGGGGGGTTTAGATTTACAACCTTTTTAAGGGATGATTTTGTGAACAACAGGAAGATGCGATTCAATGGCTGTTTTTCTATAATTTGTGTGATTTGATATATAATACACTGTAGTGTTTTCTATTTGAGATAGCAATAAAAAATTATTATTTTAAAAAAAAAGTAAATTTTGCAATTACATGCTCCAATAATTATAATTTTAGGCCACACTGGCATATAAAGCCATTGGCATGCCTAACTAAAACCGTGTCATTTTGCTGTGTTTTTATTATTTTATTTTTTTATTACTTGAACAATAGTTGAATTGCACTTACAAAAGGCGTCTGAATATGCACATCAGGGCCACTTTTACAATGAAAAGTGAGATGATACGCAATGTCTTGGTGGGCGCTTGATCCCACTGCCAAAGAACAACACAGAGATCCATTTATTTTCTAACTCTGCCAATTTAACAATGGAGAGACAGGAATTTCGGCATTCCTGCCACTTCTTAGGGACGTCAAACTCTATTATTAATAACCCGTCTCCCTGGACTTTGACAGCTACTTGCAAAATTAGCTTTTAAAAACATGTACAGAGCGGTAGTGGAAAAAGGCCCGAAGGATTTTGTTTAGCATGGGTGAAATTTATCATCGTGGAAACGATTGCTAATTCTTTTTTTTCTTTTTTTTTTCCTGCCTCCTGCCGAGATTGTTACTAGCAACGAGGAACAAGGCTCTGCCGTATTATTGCAAGATGAAAGGGAATTATTTGTCAGCTGTGACAAAACTTATTAAAACAAAATGGCATTCCGCCAGCTGTCACCCGTCAGTTCAAAGTCACTTTCTTGGCTTTGGCGCTGCTCCTTTGCAATCGCGCCTCTTTTTGAATTGTTTACTATTTGTAAATCTTGTATCCATCACTGATATTCATTTGAAGTCATTCAAAGACATTCTGTATAACACAATGGAACATGAAGAAACTAACAGAAGCATAAACAATTAGCTTGCATTTTAATGATGGAGCCAAAGAAAGAAGAAATGCCTCGTGTTTGTTTGACGTTGGTGTTGTGCGGAGTTTCCTTCATGATCATTAAAAACTAGGGTTATTTTAAATATTATAT
The DNA here is from genome assembly GCA_028564925.1 of Lithobates sylvaticus. Classification (NCBI taxonomy): domain Eukaryota; kingdom Metazoa; phylum Chordata; class Amphibia; order Anura; family Ranidae; genus Lithobates; species Lithobates sylvaticus. Next base: position 58,340,610 of record CM053036.1, on the reverse strand, counting down.
GGGCTTCTATGAAAAAGAATTTTATAGTGCTCCATACTTCAGTAGAAATCAGTTTTTTTATATTTTTTTTATATTTTTGTAAACAATAAAGAAACTTTAAATATTTAATCTATTTTATTTGGGGTCTGACTGTAGCTGTTTATTTGACTGAAAGTCATCTTTATGACAATTGCAAATGCATTTTCTTAAAATCTTGGTTAGTTAACCACTTGCCTACTGAGCACTTTTACTCCCTTCCTGCCCAGGCCAGTTTTCAGCTTTCAGTGCTGTCACACTTTGCATGACAATTGTGCAGTCATGCAACAAAGTACTAATATGAAATTTGTATCATTTTTATTTTTTTTTACACAAATAGAGCTTTCTTTTGTTGGTATTTAATTACCACTGTTTTTTTTTTTTTTTTTCCGTAAACCAATGGAAAAAAAGACAAATAAAATAGAAAAAAATAAAAATGTTAATAGTTTGTTATACAATTTTGCAAACAGGTAATTTTTCTACTTCAGTGATGTGTGCTGATGAGGCTGCACTGATGGGCACTGATGAGGCAGCAATGATGGGCACTGATAGGCTGCACTGATGGGCACTGATGAGGTGGCAATGATGGGCACTGATAGGCTGCACTGAGGGGCACTGATGAGGAGGCACTGATGAGGCGGGACTGGTGGGCACTTATGAGGAGGCACTGATGAGGCTGCACTGATAGGCGGCACTGATGGGCACTGATATGTGGCACTGATAGGCAGCACTGAAGGGCACTGTTAGGCAGCCCTGATGGGCATTGATAGGTGCACCAATGGGCACTGATAGGCAGCACGGATAGGTGACACTGATAAGGAGGCACTGATGGGCACTGACTGGTAGCACTGATTGGCAGCACTGGTGAGCACTGATTGGCAGCACTGGTGTGCACTGATTGGCAACACTGGTGGGCACTGATAGGCAGCACTGGTGGGCACTGTTGGGATTGCACTGATAATCAGTAAACTAATAATCAGTGCCCTGATTATTAGTGTAGATGTTCTTTTAACACAAGCTGGTTATCGGCTCTGTCAGTGTGAGGAAAGAAATGCCAATAACCGGCTTGTGATTACATTGTGATCAGCTTTCTTTGGATACAGCTGATCATATGGTAAAGGGCCACCCTGATCTGCGATCATCTGTGCCCTAAATATGCAGCGATCATAGTGCCTCAGGGGGCGCGCGGGCAGCACGATCATCAGAGAACATCCATGGACGCCCTCCTGGCAAAGTAAGCCTGCGTTATATTCGTCTTTTGGCTATAGCGCAGGCGGGAACTGGTTAAAATAGAACTATAGGCAAAAGTTTTTGTTTCATTTGTAATGGAGGGTTATAGCCCTTGACAGTTTTTTTTTTCACCATCTGTGTTCCATTGCAGAGATTTCCCTTCACTTCCTGTCCCATAGCCATCAGGAATGGAGAGGAAATCCCGGCAAATAAAGGGATTTCCTTGGGGCCCCCCAGGTCACCAGAACTAGCGTCCCCATTGGAAGATTTCCCTTCTATTCTTTTCTGGAGGCAACCCAAAATGTGGGATTTTCTTTTACTTTCACTTTCAATGATAATGGTATACAGTGTAGCATCCTCTAGTTAGTGTGCCAGAGAGAGATTTTTTTTGCTAGTGTAAGTAAATTGTCAGGCTTGGCTGACCAGGCCATTTTTTGTGATACGGCACTGTATTTTTTTAACTGACAATTGCGCGGTTGTGCGACACTGTACCCAAGTCAAATTGATGTCCTTTTTTCCCCCACAAATAGAGCTTTGTTTTGGTGATATTTGATGAGCTCTGCAATTTATTTGTGCATTATAAAAGAAAAAAGCTGACAATTTAGAAAAAAAAAAAATGTACTTTTTGGTATAAAACATATCTAATACAAAATGTAAAAAAATAATTATTTCTTCATCAATTTAAGCCAATATGTATTCTTATGCCTTACATATTTTTGGTTTGTGCAAAAGTTATAGCGTCTACAAACTATAAAATATATTTATGGATTTTTTTTACATTAATTTTTTTACTAGTAATGGCAGCGATCAGCGACTTATGGCAGGGCTACCATATTGTGGTGGACAATTGGACACTAACTGACACTTTTGACACTTTTTGGGGACCAGTGACACAAATACAGTGATAAAAATATGCACTGTCAATGTACTAATGACTATGGCTGGGAATGGGGTTAACATCAGGGGCCAGTGTGTTGTTTTTTTTACAGTGTGGGAGATGCTTTTACTAGGAGAAAACATGGATCCTTGTCCCTGCTTTGCAGAAACACCGGATCAATGCCATCCCTACTGACAGAACGGTAATCTACCTTGTTTACATAGGCAGGTTGCCATTTCTGGCTTATGTACCAAATGTACCCAGAAGTGCAGGATCATATATATATATATATATATATATATATATATATATATATATATATTTATGGTCTAGAGCCCTACGGACGACATGAGTAAAGATGACATATAGGAACAACACAAAACTCACCAACATGAAATAGACCTGAAAGTGTGCCTTGGTCTACCGTATGGTACACCAAAATAAGGGGGCATACCCTAGATAAAGAATGGTAAGAAGTAGTTATGGAATAATGTAGAATGAGTATTCAGTCTGGGGTAAGAATACTTGGAAGAGGCTTTTAAAAGGGGAGGGTGGGTGGGTATCACGCACAGGAAACCGACAAAGACCGGCGGCCTTTGGGCTGCTTAAATACCCTCCGGGCTCCTCCCATAACTTCAGGCCGGTACCCGGCCTTCCAATTTATGGTCTAGAGCCCTACGGACGACATGAGTAAAGATGACATATAGGAACAACACAAAACTCACCAACATGAAATAGACCTGAAAGTGTGCCTTGGTCTACCGTATGGTACACCAAAATAAGGGGGCAAAAACCTTCAGGTAGGGGATAATTATTTATTAAAGGTAATGTCACTGAGTAAGACGAGCAAAGGCCTGAGCCATCTCCAACTGTGGGATAGGAACGTAGCGAGAGAAGCAGGCCGATCTCCACCGAGCCAGCTCCCCGATCACGTGGTCCGGAACCCCCTGTCCTGAGACCGCCGCGGCCGCCCCAATCCGGAATGAATGCCCGGAGTACTGGCTGGGGTCCAAGTGAAGATTGCCGAGGAGGACCCGGACATGTTCCGCGAACTGTGACGAGTTGAGGGGTTACACCGTAAAGGGCAGAAGCGGACTGGACCCTGGGTGGTCGGATAGCAGTGCCGTCAAGCGGTTTAACACGGCAACTGGGCCCCAGTTGTTGTGAGTCCTGTACAGGTGAACATCTACTCCGGAACCTCGCTGCTGAGTTTTGGATGTCGCCAAGTGAAGGACGTAGTGATCCTGGTGGCGGCAGACTACTTCTATGCAAGACTGGACCGGCTGGGTGGCTGCGAGTGAACTCGCTGGGCCGTAGAAACCCACAAAACGCCATATGTATCGCAGCCTGCAGGGCGGTGCTGAGGAGGAGACCGAAAGGGGCCTATCCAGGATGTCAGACATCCCTCGAAGATCTCCCCCGTGATAGGCAGCCGCTTAGGGCTGACTGGCGGCTGGTGTTTCTGCACTCCACGTAGTAGAGCCCTCACTGCGTGGCAGGAGAACGCCGAAGGCCTCGCGGGGTCTTGAAGTGACAAGTAGTGCGGCACCCCGGCCACGTACTGGCGTATCGTGCTGTGTGACAGTGCTAGGAGGGAATGACAATAAGCGCTGAGTTAAACTTCCCTGGAATGAATGAGCAGTAAACATTGAACTGACGCTGTAGGGATAGCTGGACCAGTCTGCGGAGGAAGGGCATGACGGGCCTGGATTTAGGCCTGCCCTTGCTGATGATCTTGGCTGTGGCTTGATTGTCTGTCGTGCAAGCCACAGTCTGTCCAGACCAATGGTGACCCCATAGGTGAGCGGCTGCTACGATGGGGAAGAGCTCAAAGAGGGCTGACGTGGTAGTGAAGCCTGGTGTGGCTAGTGCTTGAGGAGGCCAAGGGGCGACGAACCACAAATGGCCAAAAATGGCGGCGCATCCTGTGGATGCCGCCGCATCGGTCACCACCTGAGGTGACTGCGTGGACACGACTGGGATGAACAGGGACACACCGTTCCAATTACTAAGAACGTGTTCCCACATGGCCAGATCTGCCCTGGCTGCCCAAGGACTACTCTCAGACCCGAAGGTCAATTTGGTCGCGAAATAGTATCGCTCCCTCCACTTGATGAGGGAACGAGCGAGTTGAGACTGGGAGCGACGGAAGAATGAGGCGCTGACAGATCATACACCGGACGTTTTAATTTGAAAATATTCCCTGTACAAGCCCGATAGGGCTAACCCTCCAGATGTTAAAGGGAGACTGACTGAACGGGCCTATCATGAAGTCCCGATCCAACTCCGTCTGCAGAAGGACGTCAACCGCTGGCTCATCTGTTGCTGCTGAGCGTAGGTTCGGACATACGTGGGTGGAGTGGGGCAGGGTGATGAGCCCGATGTGAAACCCATCGGTGAGACCCCGGATGAGGTAGCTGGCGAGTGACGGAGTGGGGTGTGAGGTCAAGTAAACACCAAGCCAAAGGACGTCGACCCGGCTTAGTCATGGTTCTTCTGTTTGACCTCACATAGGATCCTGGGGTGCGCCCTCTGGCATAGGGTGCAAACGTGCAAGAGCCGGCACTGGCTGAAATTGCAGGAGCCGTAATTGAAATTGTTGCAAATGGCGGCTCCCCGAACCATCCGCACCGGACGTCCCAACTTGTCCACCTATTGCGCTTGCGCCGGGGCCTGCTGAGCCTGGCTCGTGCTGGTAGAGGCCGTGCTAGCTATCGGATGTACAGAGGCTATGCTGGCACACCAGACCGTGGTGTGGGACGCTGACTGACAGACAGTACATAGCGGGGAGCGAAGACCCGCGAAGTGGCGGCAGAACAACTCCGTGTCCACTACGCTCCAGTCCGTTGTCAAATGAAACTGTGAGAATCTGGCTGCGGCTTTGGCCGAAAAGGACCGATGATAGTCGTAGAACGCTGAGCCACCGTATTTGTGGCCCAGGTCTACGATCAAATGGAGGTAGAGGTCCAGTTCCTCCCGTCTGCCGGGGGAGGCTGAGCATCGCACGTCCCTAAACATGCCGAAAGCGAGCGTGAACTCGGGCACCGTGAGCTTTCTGTTGAGCCTCGGATCCTTTGCTTTCAAAACCACCGAGATGTCCCCCCAGGTGTAGGCCTTGTTCTCGGCCAAGTCATGGACCGAGATCAAGAGTGAGGCCAGGTTAACGTCTCTGCCCTCTAGAATGTCCTTCCTTACGCTGGGTGGCACCAGGTGGGAAGGGTGAACGGTAGTCGTGGCAAGCTCACTACCTGCGGCCGGTGCACTGATGGCTGGGACCACCGCAGGGTCCGGAACCGTGGCAGCCGGGCTGGTCTCTAGACGAGACACCCTGTCCTGGACCTCAACGATTGAGGAAGACAGGGAAGACACAAGGGTGTGTAGCTGAGCGACGGCGGCTGAAATCGATTCCAGAGACGCCTGCTGGCTGCTGGGGCTTGCTGCGGCCGGTGGTGGGAAGAGGAGCCTGACTAGCTCCACCTTCCTGGCCGCGGACGAGAAGGGTATCCCTCTGCGTCCCAGCTCGGCGGACAGCCTGGGAATTGTCCATGCCCTAAGGGACTGGACACTGCCAGCCTCGGAGGCTGATGCCGGAGATAGCGGGGTGGTAAGGTCATCGCTGCCGACTGATGACATGGCGGCTGCCAAGACCCGTTACTTAGTAGACTGGTCACGTGTCTGCAAGCTGGGCCTGCTGGAACCCTGATCAAGCTGGTGCAGGTGGACCTACAGAATCCGACTGACCTGAGAGAGTGTGAGAGAAAGTACCTATTTAAGAGCCTAAACTGCTGCCGTCCAGAGCGACGGAACCCAACGTAGATGATAACAACAGTTTAAGTCGACTGCCGAGACCGCTGTGGGATCAAATGACAGATGACAACACGAATGACTGACTTGACATGTTGCCTTAACTGAACGAACTTCCCGTGACAGGGCCCGGCCCGTTCGTACCGTATGGGGGTGCCTGTGGGCCGGACTCTGGAGCACGTACAGAAATGAGGCAACCGTGAAACGAGGCCAACTGCCTGGGTATTGCTGAGGCCGAACTGTGACATCCGGCTGCCACCGGGTCCGACTCCAAGCTCCCTCTTTTTTTTTTTTTTTTTTTTTTCCTTTTTTTTCTTCTTTTGTTTCCCCTTTTTTTTTTTTTTTTTTCGTAGAAATGCGGCCGGCCTAGGGCACGCCGGCGCGAATTCGTACAGGCAGGTGACCAATTAACGCCGGGGCGTGGTAAGGTGACACAGGAATGATATAACATGACAAGGACAAGAATCAACGTCTTTTTTTTTTTTTTGCGACTCCGCCCCTGGCGCATGTATTGAAATGAGGCCGGGCCTAGGGCACGCCGACACGAATTAGTGCGAGGTAGTGACTGCATTCATGCCGGGCGTGGTAAGGTGACAGAAATGAGATACCATGACAGGGGCAAGAATCAGGAATGTACGCAAACCAGTGATGCGATTCCGCCCTTGGCGCATGTATTGAAATGAGGCCGGGCCTAGGGCACGCCGACATGAATTAGTGCGAGGTAGTGACTGCATTCATGCCGGGCGTGGTAAGGTGACAGAAATGAGATACCATGACAGGGGCAAGAATCAGGAATGTACGCAAACCCGTGATGCGATTCCGCCCTTGGCGCATGTATTGAAATGAGGCCAGGCCTAGGGCACGCCGACACGAATTAGTGCGAGGTAGTGACTGCATTCATGCCGGGCGTGGTAAGGTGACAGAAATGAGATACCATGACAGGGGCAAGAATCAGGAATGTACGCAAACCTGTGATGCGATTCCGCCCTTGGCGCATGTATTGAAATGAGGCCGGGCCTAGGGCACGCCGACACGAATTAGTGCGGGGAAGTGACTGCATTCATGCCGGGCGTGGTAAGGTGACAGAAATGATATACCATGACAGGGGCAAGAATCAGGAATGTACGCAACCAGTGATGCGATTCCGCCCTTGGCGCATGTATTGAAATGAGGCCGGCCTGGGGCACGCCGACACGAATTAGTGCGGGGAAGTGACTGCATTCATGCCGGGCGTGGTAAGGTGACAGAAATGATATACCATGACAGGGGCAAGAATCAGGAATGTACGCAACCAGTGATGTGATTCCGCCCTTGGCGCATGTATCGAAATGAGGCCGGGTAGTCGTGCATCTGGATCGCCCCGATCAGAGCATGCATGGATGCGACCGGACCAGGATCGAAGCGATGGCATGAACGCCCTGTTTAACTGATGCGAAATGATTTAGCATGACCGAATGGCCCGATACGTTAGCCATGTTTGAAATGATGAAATGATTGTCATGCTAACACGTGAAATGTTTCGACACGGTCGAAGTGATTCGTACAATTAGTATGCCAACAGTGCTTCGGAATGTGAATAGCGATTTGGTACGCTCGCTGGCGCCACTGATTCGAATAATGGCAGGACATGAACGATACGTGTGAGTGCAAACGGCACCCGTGCGTGAGTCGTGTTTGAACGATTCGAAGACTGCGTAGCACGACCGCGTAAGGGAACCCTTGAGTGCCGGATGCGGCATCGGTCGGAGTGTTTCGTGGCGGGCGGCCCTGAATGTGCGTGCCGCTAGATGGCTCCCGATCGTGTATAACCAAAAACGTGCGAGTAAGTGTTTAGTTTTCGAGACAAGCAGCGCGTGGTTCGTGAGCTACGCAGACCACAGTTTAGTGACATGATAAGCAGTGCATGAGAACGTAAAACATGGGAGCCGAAGCCCTACCTGCGACAGCCGAACCAGACTCTTTGTACGAACTGCGACTCGGCGACACGAGTGCGACACGAAGGGATAATGCGACTTACGAACACGGAACGCGGGACTGCAACAAGAGGAGACGGACAGACGAAAACGGAGCTCACGAACCGGCACCAACAGCGCTTGTCTCGAACGTGTCGGTCCTAGATGACTGACGTATCACGCACAGGAAACCGACAAAGACCGGCGGCCTTTGGGCTGCTTAAATACCCTCCGGGCTCCTCCCATAACTTCAGGCCGGTACCCGGCCTTCCAATATATATATATATATATATATATGATATATATATATATATATATATATATATATATATATATATATATATATATGATATATATACAGTGGTGTGAAAAAGTGTTTGCCCCCTTCCTCATTTCCTGTTCCTTTGCATGTTTGTCACACTTAAGTGTTTCGGAACATCAAACCAATTTAAACAATAGTCAAGGACAACACAAGTAAACACAAAATGCAATTTGTAAATGAAGGTGTTTATTATTAAAGGTGAAAAAAAATCCAAACCATCATGGCCCTGTGTGAAAAAGTGATTGCCCCCCTTTTTAAAACGTACTATAACTGTGGTTGTCCACACCTGAGTTCAATTTCTCTAGCCACACCCAGGCCTGATTATTGCCACACCTGTTCACAATCAAGGCATCACTTAAATAGGAGCTGCTTGACACAGTAAGGTCCACCAGAAGATCCTTAAAAGCTACACATCATGCCGAGACCCAAAGAAATTCAGGAACAATTGAGAAAGAAAGTAATTGAGATCTATCAGTCTGGAAAGAGTTATAAAGCCATTTCCAAAGCTTTGGGAATCCAGCGAACCACAGTGAGAGCCATTATCCACAAATGGTGAAGACATGGAACAGTGGTGAACCTTCCCAGGAGTGGCCGGCCGCCCAAAATTACCCCAAGAGCGCAGCGACGACTCATCCAAGAGGTCACAAAAGACCCCACAACAACGTCCAAGGAACTGCAGGCCTCACTTGCCTCAGTTAAGGTCAGCGTTCATGCCTCCACCATCAGGAAAAGACTGGGCAAAAATGGCCTGCATGGCAGAGTTCCAAGGAGAAAACCACTGCTGAGCAAAAAGAACACCAAAGCTCGTCTCAATTTCTCCACAACACATCTTGATGATCCCCAAGACTTTTGGGACAACATTCTGTGGACCGATGAGACAAAAGTGGAACTCTTTGGAAGATGTGTGTCCAAGTATATCTGGCGTAGAAGGAACACTGCATTTCAGAAAAAGAACATTATACCAACAGTAAAATATGGTGGTGGTAGTGTGATGGTCTGGGGCTGTTTTGCTGCTTCAGGACCTGGAAGACTTGCCGTGATAAAAGGAACTATGAATTCTGCTGTCTACCAAGAGATCCTGAAGGAGAATGTCCGACCATCTGTTCGTGTACTCAAGCTGAAACGAACTTGGGTTCTGCAGCAGGACAATGATCCTAAACACACCAGCAAGTCCACCACCGAATGGCTGAAGAAAAACAAAATGAAGACTTTGGAGTGGCCTAGCCAAAGTCCTGACCTGAATCCTATTGAGATGTTGTGGTATGACCTTAAAAAGGCCGTTCATGCTCGAAAACCCTCTAATGTAACTGAATTAGGACAATTCTGCAAAGATGAGTGGGCCAAAATTCCTCCAGGACGCTGTAAAAGCCTCATTGCACGTTATCGCAAACGCTTGGTTGCAGTTGTTGCTGCTAAGGGTGCCCAACCAGTTATTAGGTTTAGGGGGCAATCACTTTTTCACACAGGGCCATGATGGTTTGGATTTTTTTTCACCTTTAATAATAAACACCTTCATTTACAAATTGCATTTTGTGTTTACTTGTGTTGTCCTTGACTATTGTTTAAATTGGTTTGATGTTCCGAAACACTTAAGTGTGACAAACATGCAAAGGAACAGGAAATGAGGAAGGGGGCAAACACTTTTTCACACCACTGTATATATATATATATATATATATATATATATATATATATATATATATATATATATATATATAAAAGTCCTTAAGTGAACTGTGTTCGGGCGCCGCTGAAGGGGACACAGATGCAAGGAGGGGCTCCGCTGATGGGGACACAGATGTAAGGATGGGCTCCGCTGATGGGGACACAGATGTAAGGAGGGTCTCCGCTGATGGGGTCACCGATGTAAGGAGGGACTCTGCTGGGGGCACCTGATGTAAGGAGGGACTCTGATGGGGGCACCTGATGTAAGGAGGGACTCTGGACTCTGATGGGGGCACCTGATGTAAGGAGGGACTCTGTTGGGGGCACCTGATGTAAGGAGGGACTCTGCTGGGGGCACCTGATGTAAGGAGGGACTCTGCTGGGGGCTGTAAGGAGGGACTCTGCTGGGGCACCTGATGCAAGGACAGACTCTGCTGGGGGCACCTGATGTAAGTACAGACTCTGCTGGGGCACCTGATACAAGGACAGACTCTGCTGGGGGCACCTGATGTAAGGACAAACTCTGCTGGGGGCACCTGATGTAAGGACGGACTCCACTGGGGGCACCTGATGTAAGGACAGACTGCTGGGGGCACCTGATGTAAGGACAGACTCCGCTGGGGACACCTGATAGCATCTGTTGGCAGGCGACGTGGCAGGTGGCACGCTCAGGGCTCTCACTGATTCTGCATTATGGTGAGTTGAATGATTTCCTTTTATATTACAATATAATAATAGAAATAATGCGCTTCAATCATCCTGACACCATAACAACCATGGTGCCGGTATGATTGAAGCGCCAACACCAGGTGTTTGGAGTATCTTTATCTGCTGATTGTTAAACTTTCTATACAATATTTCTATTGTTGTGTAGGATCTGGGCCTGCTGTCCCTCACTCTCTCCCTCCCTTTCCCTCCATCCCTCATTCATCTCAGACGCTAACCACACCCCCTAGAGCCACGCCCACTATTTCACTGAAACCCCACCCGTTTCAACCAAGTGGGAGAGGTCAAAAGGAAGGGCGGGTCTGGCGCTCCCCCATCCTAAAACTTTACCAGCCGTCACTGAGTTTCGTCAAGAAAAACTAACAACAGACAAGTGACAAGTAAGCATGACTGAACAATAAACTGCAGAGTTACTACTACTACTACTACTACTTTGCCCCCATTGGAGTGCCCTGGGGGGGGGACCACACCCTGGTCAGTAGTTACCCTATTTTATTCCGAAGAGATTTATGAAACGTTTGTAGAGTACAGGCATGCAGACAATGCAGTCAAATTGGTACATAAAAATTTAACGCGAGTTATAGAATCTCGCCTGGTCCCCCTTGTTTTTTTTTTCTTTTTTCCCTTGGAGAGGAGCTGAGCTTAGGCCTGGGGATCAGGCAATAGTCTTAGGTCTATTTAAGCACCTGTAGCTTTCTCTTTATTGGAGGGACGAGGAGTGGGTGAAAAGGGGAAGGGAGAGGAGAGAATAGAGAAGAAGAAAAAAAAAGGGCAGGTGGATATACTGGAGGTGTTAAGTGGGTGTGGGTTGTGGTGAAAAGTGTTCGTCCGATATGGTAAGCATATTTATAAGAGCCGGTATATGTAGTCATACGGGCCCCGGGACGAGGCTCAAAACTCTAGGCTCTTTCTGGTAGCGTAAAGCGCATTGCTGACTGCTATAAGGGTTTAATTTCCTAGAAGCTTTGCATATTCTGCTGTTTCAGTAAAGTGTCTCCAGCAATCCAAAGTTTTGCCAAATTTGGAGGGGGTTTCCCGAGCTTGATGTATTAAATCCTCCATTTCCTCAGTTTTGTTAACGTGTCTCAGCCATTCTGCTATTATTGGGGGGGGGGGGGGGGTTTCTTTCCAGTGCATCGGGATGCACATTTTGGCCGCGGGTCAAGGTCTTTCGGTACGCCGATTGGGGGAGCAAAGTGTGATGAAGAATATACTGTGCAGCTGTGTATTCTAGGGAATAAAATGTGATATTTGTAGTGAGACGGTGTACTTTTCTCCATAAAGGTTGGATGAGTGGGCAATCCCACCAAATGTGCAGTATTGAGCCGGAGTCGACATTGCATCTCTAACAAAGCGGGGAAGTTGTGGGGTAACACTTATGTAGTTGGATAGGGGGTCTATATATTGCGTAGATTTTATAGCTATTTTTCTGTACCGCGGGATCCGGGTCCCAAAAAGGGAGATCTGTTAGGCCAGGTGGAAACTCAGGATTGCAATTAATTGGGGTAAGAGTACCTGGGGAGGAAGAAATGTTCAGCTTTTTACACGCTGTCCAAGAGTTCGGTAAAGTGGGGCTTATGAAAGGGTGGTTGGCGCTTTGGTTTGGGGTCAGGGTTGGTTTAATCCAGGGTAGACATAATGGAATCTGGGAAAATTAGTCTTCCAAGCATACCCAGCCTTTGGTACAGGTGTGGACGTGCCAATCTATGACCCTAGTGAGTTGGCAAGCCTAATAGTATTTGTGGAAGTCCGGGAGGCCAATACCTCCTGTCAGTTTGGGCGTCGTAAGTTTGTCCCATGCCAGTCTCGGTTGCTTGGATTGACATATGAAGTTGTTGCATAGTTGTTTATAGGAGGAGAAGAATGATGCAGGGATTTTAATTGGACGGGTCTGCAATAGATAAAGTCTTGGTAGAATAATCATTTTAATTATTGCGGCCCTTCCAAGCCACGAAAAGGAACCAGATTTCCATTTCTGTAGGTCATGTTGGATAGTTTTGAGAATCCGGGGAAGTTACTAGAGTACAGGTCGGTAAATTTGACTGTACTCCCAAATAGGTAATAGCATGCGGATCCCACATAAAGGGAAAGTTGTTCTGACATTGCGTTAAGATGTCGTGCTTTAGTGAAACATTCAGTGCCCGGGACTTCGAGAAGTTAATTTGCAGGTTTTAGTGGGTTTTGAAAAGTCTTTTAAAAGGTTAGGGATGGTTGTGATGGGGTCAGCAAGGAACATTAAGATATCGTCCGCATAGGCCACTCATTTTTTGGGGTAGCCTGCTAGCTCAATTCCTTTAATGTCGGGGTAGGCTCTCAGTCTACGAAGAAGGGGCCCTAAAGTGATAGCGAAAATGAGGGGGGATAAGGGGCAGCCTTGGTGCGTACCGTTAGATATGGAGAAGGCGCCTGACAGGTGGTTGTTTAAGCAGACTCTGGCTGTGGGAGTCGTGTATAGAGCCGCTATATAATGTAGCATGTGGCCAGGGCCTCGAGTGCTGCTGTCATGAAGTCCCACGCCACTCTGTCGAACACCTCCTCCGCATCCAGCAGTAAGAAAGCTTGACTTTCGAGATGAAGATAGCCAGTGATGAATACTAATGGCTTTTAGGTTGTTATCCCTTGCCTCACACCCTGGTATAAAGCCTACTTGGTCCAGGAATATTAATTTACGAAGCGGGGGCAGCAATCGGTTGGCAAGAGCTTTTGCATATATTTTCAGATTTACGCTGAGAAGCGAAATAGGGCGGTAGTTAGATACAAGTGTCTGGTCTTTGCCTGATTTTGGAATTCCTTTTAGAAAAGGCAGCAGAAGGACGTCTGTGAAAGACTTATAGTATCCCACTGTTAGTCCGCCTAGGCCTGGTCTTTTCCCGGGTTTTAGTTGTTTTAAGACTATAGTCTTCAGGGGAAAGTGGACTTTCTAACTCAGAGGCTTCTGATGGAGACAGTGGGTGGGACTATATTGTGTTAGGATATTAGTGATCAGCTCAGTTCTAGCCCCTTTGTCTGTGTAAGCGGTTGGGGGTGCAGGATTGTACAGTTTAGTGTAATATTGAACAAATTGAGTAGCTATGTATTCCGTGGTGGTACATTTTTGTCCTTTGGGATCAGTAAGTGCGTGGACATTCAAGGTCGCTTTTTTGGCCTGCAGGGCTCTAGCTAGTAATTTTCAAGCTTTATTCCCAAATTCATCAAAACATTTTTAGGTCAGCACAAATTTGTGTTTGACCTCCTTTTCTAGTTCCTCTAACAGCTCCTGTCGAGCCTTAACTAATTTGTTGAGCATTTGCACCGCAAGGGATTGCTTGTGAGCTTTTTCAAGGGACAGGATGCGCATTGAGAGTTAATTGATGTGAGCTTGTTTGATTTTTTTTTGCGTTTGGATGCTATGGAAAGAAACTCTCCCCTAATGACACATTTATGGGCAGCCCACTGTGTCATGGGGGAAGTGTCGGGGGGAGTAGTTTTCCTGGAAGTACTGTTTTAGGTTGATTAGGACATCAGCGTTGATTGGTCGGTCAGGAAGGAATTAGCAAGGCGCCAGATTGGTGAGTGGTGAATCTTATTCAGGATAGGGTTGTGGTCGGAGAGGAACATTGGGTCTATGGAGGTGTGTTGGAGGTACAGGAGGCCATTCTGTGTAATGAAAAAGTAATTAATCCTCATGTATCTGTTATGGAGTGGAGAGAAGAAAGTGTAGTCTTTGGTGTTGGGGTGTAGATTACGCCAGGCATCATGGAGGAGTAGGTTGCTAAGTTGCATTTTGACTGCCCAAAGTGCTCTGTGAGGCAACGAGGAGGACCCCGAGGACATGTCTTCCGACGGATTGAGTGTTAGGTTGAAATCTCCTCCTAATATCACAATCCCAAAGTGGAAGGAAGTGAGGAGCTGTAAAGTAGATCAAAGGAAGGTGACTTGCTGTTTGTTTGGGGCGTATATATTTGTTAGGGTGATGGGTTTCCCATATATTTTCCCTTTAATGAACAGATACCTGCCTTTCTCGTCTGTAAGGGAATCTGTGATCTGAAGTGGGCACTTTTTAGCTATGAGAATAGACACCCATTTTTATTTGGAGGTGGGGTTAGGGGCGTGGTGCACCGTAGGATAAGTGTGATTGTGGAGTTTCGGTATGGATTTAGATCTAAAAAGAGTTTCTTGAAGTAAGGCTATGTCTGAATTGTTCTTACGTAGATATAGTAGGAGTTTAGAAATATTTTTTTGGGTGTATTAAGCCCTTGGACATTCAGAGAGTGGAGTTTGACCTGTGGCTGAGAGTTGCTAGGAGGGTTAGGAGGCATAGTGCACCCTGTGTATAGGTCTGAGGGTGATTTAATGGACCCGGTGAGCGGGGAAGAGTGGGGAAAGAGAAAGGGAAAAAAGGGGGGTGGGTGGGAAACGGGGGGGGGAGGGAGAGGGCGGTAAAGTCTCAGTCAGTGTGTCCAGTGGCAGGGGGGTATGCCCTCCTGCCGTGAACAAGAGTAGAGTCTAGGCGACTGGTGCCTAGGTAGTACAGTGGCGAGAGTACAGATAGTATATGCAATAACTGGTTATTGTGATATGGTAGCCACTGTGTTGGGGTTGGTAAGGACCTGGCGATAAAGGGAGGAGGTAGATCCATGGCATCCCACCACCACAGGGGATGGTGTCAGGCTTGTGTGGTGGTCAGAGGTCATTAGTTTTGCCGAGCTGTGCTGTCTAAGTCAGGGGGGGAGAGTCTCTGGGGTGTTTCTCCCTGAGAACTATTGCGGCCACAGCCAGTGGTAGTGGTATGGGCTGAGAGGCCAAAACAAACTGAGTTTCAACATTAGTGTAATAAACCAAAGAGATCTATGGCCTAACAAGGATACCTTCCTTGACCTAAATGCATAAAGATGGTTTATTAGTTAATCCATACTCAGATGTAGAGAATATCATTCTTGCTCTAAAGGGGTGGAAATTTGGGGTGAAAACGTGGTAGTCTCTAGCAGTCTTTGGAGTTGTTTCAAAGGTAAGGAATATACTAATCAAGTCTAAACTGTTTAAGGGCCATAGTAACCACTGTAGTTCTAATCATCAAATGAGCTGAGCATGCATGTAGATCTGAGTTAGGTATGTAAAACCTGAAGTAATATACACATGATCACCGTATATTATAGGAGATTCGTCTGGGGAGGGAAAGGGAAAAAAGCCCCCTCTCCTTCCACAGTCGAAGTAAAAGTCAAATCATACTCCAAATCAATCTGGTTTCCTGTAAGCGAGGTGTACATAAATGAGCCCGTTCCAACAGCGGGTGGGTGCATGGACACCTCTGTGCAACACTCCTCGCTTATAGGACCCAAAATCGATCGACAGGGAACACAGATAAAAATATGCGATATTTAAATGTAAAATTCCCATGCATTTGTTTTAAAGTTCCAGAGATAGGACGTGGAGTCAAGCTTTGCAAAGGGGTGTGCAGTTGCCCGAGGCATTACCCCTACCACCTGAGAGGTAAACAGAAAGGTTGCCTTGTGGGGGTTGTTGCAAACCCCCGAGTTGCAACAGACAGAACTGAAGATGTGTTTTAACTGGTGTGGTCAAATTGGCAGTCGAGCTGGACCAACTCAGAAGAGCAGGAGTGGAGCTGTTGAAAGACTCTCTAGGGTGAACCATGCAGCAACATACGCCAGGAGCAGATGAAAAGCATGTCAAGGAGAGCTGTATAAGTATATCATCCTGTGTATCATGACTGAAAAAGCTAAAGGGGGAGCAAATGGGGAGTGAACATATCTCTGTGATATGGAGGAAGAATGGAACTGATCAGGTGGGAAGCAACAGGAACCTACGAAACTTGGTCAGTGTGCAGAGGTTTAGGCGATGCCTTTCAGATGTCTCGGCGAGACATCTGAAAGGCATGGATTTCTGTGATTTTTGTGGAGCTTGTACCTGTTGGGGACCCCGAAGGAGGGAGTGGGAGCTGGCAACCGAAGGGGACTGTGGTCTGCGGTATCTCTGATCCTGTGTGTCCATAGGTTCCCCTTGGTGGGAGTCCCTTCTCTTGGGGGAGCCACAAACTCAGCATACCAGTTGGGTACTGCAATCAGTGGTAGGCCCAGGGTATCGCAGAATGGTTGGAGGTCTTCAGGGACCCTTAGCAATGCTTCCCTGTCTTGTGTAGAGGCAGAGAGGCAGAAGGGAAACTTACAGCGGTAATGAATGCCTCGTTCACGTAGAGCTTCAAGCAGAGGACGTAGGTCTTTGCGATGCTGGAGTGTGATGTGGGACAGATCTTGATATATGTGGATATCTGAGCCCCTGAATCCAAGCTGAATCCTGCTCCTTGCCTTCCGTTGTATCTCCTCTTTTAGCTGAAAGTCCACTAGGCAGCAAACTACATCTCTTGGGGGTCAGACTTTCTCCTTTTTGGTCTGAGAGCACAATGGATGCGCTCCAGATCAATTTGTGTCCAGCAAATTGTTGAAAATGCCCACCACTGTGGGCAAGAGCTGATCTCCGTCGACTGAATCTGGTAGCCCACAGACACACGCAGATTGTGCCTTCGTCCGCAGTTGTCAAGTTCCTCCATGCCGCTGGAGGTCTCTGAGCTGCAAGGTGTGGGCATCTAGCGTGTGGTGTGCATTTTTGATTGCTGTGCCTTGTAGTGCCACTACTTTCTCTACCTCGTGTACCTGGCCTCCCAATGCCTGGATATCAAGTCTCAGGTCAGAGATGGAAGCAGACAGGGTGTCCTTGCAGCAATTGTGTGGAGATCGTTCATGCTGAGATGATGTGCAGGGGAGGGTGAGCTGTCTGTCCCCGAGCCGGATTCAGGGATCATGGGAGGAGAGTAACTCCACGGCTTTCCTGAGGCTGGTGTGTGTCCTTATATTGTTGGCCTGTGTGCGGAAGAGCTCTGGGATGCTCTGTGACAATCTGCTCCCTGATTCCCGTGGTGAGCAGGATCGGGTGGCTGGGGAGCTGCGGGATGCCGTCCCCATGGTGTGAAATGGCAGTATTGTGTTATGTCCTCCTCTGAAAGTGAAGATAGACCTGCGGCAGAGGGAGCTCAGTCTCTAAGCGGCCATCTTCACGTGAGGTCAAAGCACGCCCCTGTTCGGTTATTTTTGATCAACCAGCTAATCAAAAAAAAAAAGAAAATCAGTCCACCTATGGCCAGCTTAAGACAATGAGGCTGATTTACTAAAGGATTTGTGAATATATACATAACACATTAGGGTCTATTTTATTTATTTTTTAAATGGTGTATGAATGCGGCAAACCTTTGCAGAGATGCAATGAAAAAGTGCCATATTTTGTCTAACTTGATTTTTTTCCCCCAAATCATAGTCAATCTTCCAAGCAGGAGTTTGATTATGACATGGCTGCCTACATTTCTGGTGTTGAGATCTTGTCAGAAAAACAAGAGGTCAGGGGTAGCAAAGAGGAATCATCAAAAGCCAGGCAGGGGTCAGGGGCAACAGGCAAGAATCATGGTCAGAGGCAAGCCAAGTAATACATGGTAATCAGGAACTGGATCAGGAGCTAGGTAACAGGAACTGGAGCCTAAGAACAGACAGGTGAAGCCTACGAACAAAGACTAAGAGAGAAACTTTTGCTCAGGCATCTAGCTGGTCCACTCCTGAGCAACTCATTATATATTACTTAAGGCATCCATCTACAGGTGTGGCCTAATAATTTTCCAGCAAGTAGTAATAGCCAAAACCACTACATGTCACAGGAGCACACCAGTGGAATACCCAATGGCAGTTAACCACTAAATTAAGGATGAGAATGGGTTTGGTCCAAACTTGGGTTTGAACTGAACACAGAAGGAAGCAATCACTCCCGTCTACTGCTGCCCGATCAACTGTAGCTACGACTTTACCCATCCCACATTTGCAGGTACATAAAAGGAAGGACATCATTGATCGAAAATGGCCAAATGGGCAGGGAATGCCCAGTTGATTGGGCAGCAGTGGGCAGGACAACAGCTTCCTTCTGGGTTATGCTCCCTTCCCATGCTCATTAAGATGTTGCACATTTGTGGAGTACTTGAGATTAAAGATTGTGAATTCCAGGTGAGGCTGCAGCAGGATCTGCTTGAAAAGCATCAGCAACTGTGACAATAACCTTTTTTATAATATGCACAGTTTTAATTTTAGCTTTGTTTCACATTTTGTTTAACAAACATCATGGATGGAAGAAATAAGGTATGCTCAATGATTCTATTCGCCCCCTAAAGGGTGGAACCATAATCATCCAATGGCAGATCAGCTCCTGAGCACACTGTGCATTTTTCATATTTTCATTAACAAGCCCTGATGGTTTTTACTGTTCACCGTGTACTAAGCAAGAAGTTTGAAGTTAAATTTAACATTGGAATCAATAATTTATTTTTACTTGCATGCCTCCAATGGGTTTCTTGGGAAAGGAGAAAAAAGCGGGCCATTTATTGTCCCATTTCCCATATGCATTGGAATATTGATTGTCCCCAGCGGCAGATGGCTGCCTCCACAGCTGTTTCAAAGCAGCACTTGTTTCGTCTGATACATCACCCTCGCAGGCTCGCAGGGAAGCTGCAGCACAATACTCACTAAAATAAAAATAAAAAATGGAAAACAAAAAAAATCAAGAAGCTGAAAGTTAATTTTTCATTTACAGCCTGAGACTGAAACAACATTTTCAATAGTAATCAACCAAGGTGGTGAAAGTTGGCGTGATATTTTCTCTCGAAGACAGTGCTTTATTCTCCAAATTGTTCTCTTTGTTTTCAGCATCCAGAGTGGGGATTGAAGTTAAGTGCGCAAATGTTTATCAAAGAAGATTTACGAGTCCTATATAGATTTGCATTATCCACTTAGTGCGAATACTCGAGATGTAGAGTGTGCGTGATGAAAAAGGAGTAGATTCCATCTGCGCTATTATTTTCCCACACCTGCTAGGAAGGCAATGTGTAACATTAGTGATGCTCAATTAGACTGATGAAGCCGCTGCAGAATCGCCATGCTAAAACTAAACTTTGGGAATGAATGTGCATTTAAAGGAGTAAAGAATAAGAAGCAGTGCAAACATGGATAGGTACACCTATTTTTATTGAAAGTGTAGCACCGTCTACGAGGTTTTTTTTTGGTTAGAGCAGGTAATCTTAGGCAGGCATAGCTGGAAGCTAGGCCTGTTTGTTTTGATTTGTGTGTGCTGGGAGTGGCTCAGAGTAGGCTGGTGACTCACAGACAGCATCACTCCACTGTCACCTCCATTTTCTTTCCAGATGATTCTAGAAGAAAGGAGGGGAAGAGAGGTGGAGCTTTCTGGGGTGTCTGAGGGAGTCCTCACCAATCCCCAACTAGAATTGGCAGGGGGTAGACCTCCTTGATATACCAAGGGTCAGCCCAGCTGGGGAGGAGTTGTCGGGTGAAAGAACCGAGGATGGAGTTCTAGGCTGTTGGGGCCTTTGAGGGCGCTCACCATTCTGGGGGGGGGGGGGTGACCTTGGGCCTGGAAAGCAGGACGGAACCCTTCAAGAACGCATGGAGGATCTGAACAGGTGGCACATAGAGGAGGTAGAGGGGGCAGCAGGAGCTAGTACTGCCAGGCAAGTCTTTAGGAGGGAACCGCCGGTTTGCAGCCAGGAGGGCTGGTGAGTGACATGTGCTATTGGGAGGACTGGAGAGGCATGTCAGAGAGGACTGGGAGGAAACAGTCAGAGCTGGGTGTGGAGCCAGTAAGGATTGCAATGTCACAGGCAGTAGAGTCAGGCAGCTGTAGTCAGGAGGGCTGACAGGGCCTGAAAAGGGCTTACTGGGAGCAGTAGTCCACCATAGGTCAGCTAGCACACAAAGGCTTCCAATTCTTTTGTTACATTAAAGGGGCCCTGACTGCAAAATGGCAATTTCTAGGGCCTGACTGAGTCAGTGTTGGGCCTACCCATGTGCTAGTTGTACCTGGAAGTGAAGAGTTGTGCAGGAGAGAGAGAGAGAGGGAGAGAGGAGAGAGAGAGAGAGAGAGAAAGTCTGAAAGCAAGTGTTGTGCAGGAGGAGACTGGAGCTGTAAAGTGTATATAGCTGTCCCAACTGATTGAGATACAATCAAACAATTTCCCATTCTACTGGGCATCCCATATATTCTCATCCCTATCCATGTTCAAATTCCTCAATAAAAATACAAAAAACAAGCACATGCATTGTTTATTGTCTCCAAGGTGATTGGGAAGTGAATGCCATGCTGGGCAGGGTGACAGGGGGGCCACAACTTTCAGCAGCCCCTACGGAGGTAGCGATACAAAATATAAATTCCATAAAGAAAAAAATCTTCCCCTTTGGTCCACAGGGGTTATCTGCTATTTTTCCTTGGAAGTGATAGGGTGATATGCTTACCTTAATAGATGCTCCTCCGACAGTCAGCACTCTCCTCTGCTCTGCTCAGGAATGTCTGCCATCTTGTACAATGCCTCTAATGGGATGACCAAGAGATAGTGGTGGAGGGTGCTGGACCTGGGTTTTCACAGATTATCATAATGTAGACTAGATTATTCCTTGAGACAAATTGACTTATGTTCAGCATGTAGTCTAACAGGGGGGGGGGGGGGTAGGATGATGGGGTGGTCGCCACATCTTTCATCTTCAAGCAAGGGTGACATGAGAGGCCTACTCCAGGGTGGGTTATTCTGGCCTACACTAGGCACTTTAGATAGGGTCGCTGCACTACACATGGAGTACCTTTGCTGAAACAGATGGCTGACTTGAATAAACTCTGTCAATGTATTAAACATTACAATGGTTACTTGTGCATTTAGGAGGGACACGCTTGCCCTCTCCAGCATATCACTGATAGCTCCCAGTAACAGCTCCCAGTAACAGTATGGGGTCCTGTCATGCACATAACGCAGACTCAATGTATGCACTTCACTTAGCCAACAACATCTCCCTCGCTGCAAGAGGCTATCTCACCTGTCATATGTACACTCTTTTGACAGGCGGCTAGAGAAACCTTCATTACCCTAGGTAACCACTTTATCTTCACACTGCATCAACTCTTGTATCATTATCGTCATACTGCAAAGTGCTTAGTGACCTGAAGTGCAACTACATGTGCAATTACTTGCAATACATCATTTTAGTAACTTCAGACCAGGCAACATTTCAAACACTTTACTTGATTAAATTATCATGATGACAAACATATGTAAGAGTCCGAAATAAAGTGGCCGTTTCCCTAACATTCCTAGTGCCTAACTTCAGGCTTGTGGTTGCCCCAGCGTACCTGCATAGGAAAAAGTACATATCTTGCTGAGCCCATGCTTGCCTTCTTCAGGGAGGACTGCAAAGTAGCAGGAACTCTGATCTTTGCATCACACTTGGAATCTAGACTCTGGTAACGATGACGAGTGGGCCGCGACGAGGGCCAGCTTCTACTCTAAAGCCCCATACACACGGTCGGAAAATCCGACCACCAAATCTCTGGTAACGATGTATACAGTTAATAAGTACTACTTTGTACTTTACAGGCCGCGACCGACGGCTCCCCAGCCACTGATCTTGGCTCGGGCCTTCTGGGTATAAGCCCCCTCTGGAAGTCCTGGGTAGGACGCCGTACCGCGGATCTGCCACAATCTTTTATATCTGATGTCCTTGGGAGTATGTAGACTTTCTTAATTTGGAGGTAAGAGGTCGGGCATACACTCGGGAGAATTCTTTCTTGCACATAGCATTTACACCTTATATCCATACAGCATTCTTGTAAATGTATAAATATACAATTGTGTCTTTTATATAATAAATGTACTTATTATTTCTTCTTTATATGCATATCTTAGAAACAAGAAACATCCTCATAAACCTTTCTCACTTTCATTCGTACTTTATCCTTGTCTCCTGAGGAAGCACTCTGGCAAAACATGTCGAGAACAAATGGACAAGTACCTTGACTTACGTGTCTCTAGTATATGAATATGTTTAGTTCCATTAGGGATTGTATGCATAAACCCCTGAACTTTGATATATTTTGTACTGTGTATACGAAGTCATTTAAAATATTTTCCTTTAACTCTTTTGTGTGTTAATAAAATACCATTTTTATCATATATGAAATTTTTTTTTGTGATTATGTACCCTTGATAGTCCCGTATCTCCAAAAACATTTTTCTCTTATAATAATTTGGGATGATGGTACAATATATATACATCAAATATTGGAAAACAAATAGCCTAACGAGAATTTTTAAAAATTATTTTATCTTTCCTGGGGGCTGCCAATAGTGTTAAGTACAGAGGGTCTGCCAAACTAGCACACATTATTGAGCCATTTGCCAATCACTGAAGTGCAGAGGGTTACCTGTTCCCCCCCCCCCCAAAACCCTAGTTATTGCCAATGGCCCATCAGAAGTGTGGGGATTGATGGGGGGTGAGTTCATCTGTGAAGGGGAGCCTCTACTTTTCTGTTGCAAATACTTTCCAGCCTCCAATTTTTACAATGCTCTTGTTCCAAGATGTTGATTGTCTAATCTGCTTGCAATGTTTAGGTGCAAAGTGACTAATTATTTTTTCTTGTTTCACTCCACAGTTCCCTTCCACGCCACAGGAATGGCAGACTGTGGCCTCCCACTTTGCCAGCCGTTGGGACTTTCCTAACTGGGGAGGGGCAATTGATGGGAAACACAGTCCGCATCGTCCCATCCGCCCCAACTCGGGGTCCTACTATTATAATTATAAAGGGGTTTATAGTGTAGTGATGTTGGCGGTGTTGGTGGTGTCGGCAACATACGAGTTTATGTATGTGGACGTGGGGATGAACGGCCGGATATCGGATGGGGTGTGGTGCCATTACGCACACGGAGTTCTACTGGCGTCTCCAAAGTGGCAGTCTGTGCTTGCCACCTCCAGAGGAGAATGCCGAAGGATCTCCCCTTCGTCTTTGTCGCAGATGAAAGCGTTTGCGTTGACTCCCAATGTGATGAGGCGTTGGTCCGATTTGCCTTTAGTAAATTAACACCAATTGCCCCCCATATCCTTTACATTTTACATACATAATGCATTGTGTTTTTTAAATAAGGAAGCCACACAATTTAGAAAAATAAAAAAGTTTTACTAGGAAAACCTTCACAAGTGCGTTTACAATCTTCACGCCAAAACTGACAACATCTTGGTTATTTACAACATTGTTTACAAACATTCCGCAATTGGTTAAAACCTGGCATGGAGCAAAAACAGAACCTATGAACTAGGAAAGTTCAACTTTGTAAAGTGAAGACAAGATCAGACATGACTATATGTTCAAAGTGTTGTTTGATCTTGCCTTCATCACATGGGGGGGTCACCCCCGGAAAGTGGAAATTTAGAACATGCACACAATTTGGGTCTGAAAATGGTCATTAGATGGTAAAAAACACATGCCTAGAAGCTTCAAAAGTGCATTTTCCCATCATGGGAGATGAATGGACGGTTTTTTGGGGTGCAACCCCTTCACCACAACCACTTTCGTAGTTCGTTAAAGTGTTTGCACCCCCAAAAAATACGTTGGCATTCATCCACCATGATGGGAGCTAGCACATGTGGACACAATGTGTGCATGTTCCAAATTTCACACAGTTTTTAAGTTGCAATGTGTTCAGAAGCTGGCACAAATTGTGTGTTAATTACTTGGTGCGTTTTCATATTTTTCCTAAAACATCAATGATGTTCTTCAATTTTTGTTGAACATCATTGATGTTTTGCTTTATGTAATCTAGATCTCTATTGCAGGACCATTATCTCTCCGATGAGTACGTGGGCACTCTCTGTGGTAAAGTGCGATTTTTCTTCCACAACATCCACGTCACCCTAAAAACCACAAACAAACAAAAATGGGGTGTTGGAAATGAGGCAGACCATACATGGATTAGCTTACCAGTAGCTGTGTTCTCACACACTCACCTGTTGTGTGGTGACAATTTCTCCAAGTTCGATGATCTCTCCTTCCTCCTCCTGCCTCCTCCTCTGCTTCTGTCTGCTCGTTCCCCTTTTTTGTTGTTTTTGGGAGGTGTTGGTTTGGGGGTTTCCGCAGACGGCCCAAAGTTTTCTCTCCCCTATGAGAATGTACAAAAGGAAGATTTAGCAAGACTATATATTGAGGGCAGAAATAGGAAATGACAAAACATTGCTTGAAAGTGACGGACACTATTTTAGTTTGGCCAGTTACAAATGGCAACAACATGAATGTAGTCACTTTGTAAAAGGTGCTAAACTGACTAGCTTTTTGGTAAAAGTTTGTGTGATGGAGACCCCCCTCTAGTATCCACTGGAGCACATGTGTGGAAAAAGCTAATAAAAAGTGGGGTTTGGGTGTCCAGCACTAGTGCTCTAGAGTCCAGATGGGTAAACAGCTACTGGTGACCTCTCCTTTACATT
This sequence comes from Lithobates sylvaticus, assembly GCA_028564925.1. Lineage (NCBI taxonomy): Eukaryota > Metazoa > Chordata > Amphibia > Anura > Ranidae > Lithobates > Lithobates sylvaticus. Next base: position 58,315,680 of record CM053036.1, on the reverse strand, counting down.
GAATAAATTGGCTTGAGACCCCCCTCTAGTATCCACTGGATGCTGGTCCGACGGATTTAGTCCGACACTGGTGTTGCATACACACGGTCGGACAAAGTTGTCGAAAAATCCGATCATTCTGAACGTGGTGAGGTTTGTTGCCTACGATGGGACTACGTAGAGGCTAGTAGCCAATAGCTTTGGTCTTGTAATGTGATCTGAGCATGCGTGGCACTTTGTCCGTCGGAATTCGCTACACACGATCGGAATTGGTGTGATCGGACTTTGTTGTCGGAAAATCTATCCAGCAGGAGATAGAACTTTGTCCGTCGGACAATCCGATGGAAACTGTCCGATGGTGCCTACACACGGTCGGAATTTCCGACAACATTGTCCGATAGGACAAAATCCATCGGAAAATCCGACCGTGTGTATGGGGCATTAGTCAGTATCTCTCAGTAGGGCATAACCCCAGGGTTCGGACCTCTGTCCCTTTTATAGCACACAGGACTAGTGGGTCGGACCCAAGAAAACCTGCCATGAAAGACCCGGGAAATACAATTAATCCCAACCTTCCCAACCAGGCGACAGTAACCACTACCTGCCTTCAAACAGCTCACAACAAAACCAAATCAAGAAATCAAAGTGTAATAAAATAAAGAGCACGTCAAATAAAAAAATTCCAAAGGTTTTTATTGTTCAACTGGTTACAAGTAGGGCAAAAGACAGCCAACTCATTTTGGAGAGAAAAAATAATAATTTTTGCTTGCAACTCGTTTTGGGGGCCTCACAATCCCCCTTTATCAGGGCTGAAGGAAATCATTCTTACAGTATGTGTGTTATTTTAAACGTTTTCTTTAGCCCTGATGAAGGGGGATTGTGTGGCTCCTGAAACAAGTTGCAAGCAAAAAGGCTATTTTTTTTCCCCGTACATGATTGAGTATTCTATTGAAAGTGTTATTTTACCACATTCAGTAAGCACTAGGGAAAATTCCCTTGCAAAGTGCAACTTCCCTTGCAGTGTGAACAGTCTATTTGTCCTGAGTAAATCAACCAATTTGTGTCACTAGTAGCAGGAACAGTGGGGGCCCTTCTGTAGAGATCGCACAAGCTCTGCCCCCCTATCCATGCGTCTGGCCCCCTGATCTACATATCAGGGCACCGGACTATAGATTCCAATGGAGGGATATTAATTTGGTATTTTCACACTAAAGTTCCTCCCCGCCAATCAGGAGGCAGATCGTGAGACCTGTTTCCTGATTGGCCAAAGCGACAGGCGATCCTATTGGATGCCTAGCGCTTAGGAGGAACAGAGAGGAGACACACGGCAGAGGAAGCCGTGGTAGGAGCGGACACTGGAGTCAGTACCTGATATCCTGGGAGAGGAGGAGAGGACAACACAGCCCGCTAGCCCTAGATTGGGTAGGTGCCTGACTGCCGGACGCCCGGGGTGGTTGTCAGTGCCGCGCCGCCGGCCGCCCGGAGGGGTAGATGCTTGTTTGCCACCCCCCCAAACGAAAAACCCACCAGCTGCCACTGAGCAGGAATAGAACCTCCTAAGGGTTAGATTTGAGGCTTAGGTTCTAAGGAGATCACAGTATGTGTTGAAGACCTCTGGAATTAAAGTTGGTTTTTACTACACACCCCAGGTCAAGCCTCTTAGGTTCTCCCCAACTATGATTGCTAACAGGCCACCCGAAAAAAGGCACTAAATCATCAGTCAAGAACAAAGACCATACAGAGACTTTGGTCAGGATAGGATACTTTTTGGCAAAATTGTAACAAAAAAACTGATTTGAAAAGCATGGGGCAACCAGATACAAAGTAGAACCAGAGACTTTTTTGAGGTCACAGCCAAGCTGGAAGACAGAATGCTCAACTGAACAGGATATTGAGAAGATAACGTTTTAAGGTAAGGGGTTAAAGTAATCAAAACACAGATTTAAACTTTAGGCACCATCATCCCTTATAATAGACTAAGAAGAAAAAAAATTTTGGGAAATGTGGGACTTCATGGGTGCTAGTTACTACAAATGGATATAACACAATAATGTTAGTAGAAAATATATATTTTTATTACAGAAAGAAATAGCGTTAAAAAAAGTCACTTCCTTCATACAATTTTCCACGCAATCATTCTACATGTTTTGCCTTGTGGCTTCCTCCGGAAATGCTCTAATAAATAGGTACAAAGATAAATCAAAAAAAAAAAAAATTACACATACAAAATGAAAAGATAAAGAAAAAAGCATTGAAAACATATATATACATACATGTCAATACATACATGGATGCATCCGCATGGATGGCAGGGGTTTCCCAACCATAGGTTCTTGCCTCAATGTTTTGAGGACTGGGTTTATAGTAGAGGGGTGAAGTCAGAGTTAAGTTCAGAACCCAAACCGCTGACCAGGACCTCCCAAATATGCCGGATCACCTGCAGAGAGAGATATAAATCAATGACTTATATATATTTTAAAACGGTGTGTCCTGTGAATTAATCAGAGTGTTAATATGACATGTCAACCTCGGTGCATGTCTATATATATACTTGATTAATATACTAGGTCTTTCAACAAGAAAAGAAGGTGTGCTTACATAAAAAAAATATTTTAAATAGGTAGCTGGGAGCCTATAATTTGCTGCTGACAACAGTGATTGCCTGGCTTGTGTATGGCCAGAATCTGAAAATTAGATAACATGGGATATAAGGAACAGTTATGGTTGAGGAAAATTCCACAATAGATTGATTTAATAAGGTCAAAGATTCCTGCTTACATAAGGACAGCTTGCCTTCATGTACTATTTGATTCCATGGGTACAGTGACTCTAGAAAAAAACGAGGCATAAATATGACCTTAGGTCAAAGGAATGGATCTGCAGGTAAAAGCAAGAAACAATAGGGGAATAGGGGAAGAGAGACCATAAGTATACCAGATCTACATATCTGTAAGACCAAGTTTTAGTTAATTAAGGAAAATCAATTTGGTTAATTTACTAAAGGCAATTAGGATGTTAACTTCGTAAGGAAACAGACAGCGCCACAATGAGGAGGTCGGGGAACAGACAGCGGCTCTTGTCCCCGGCCTGCTCATTGTATCCTCTGGTCATGAGGGATCTGACACCATCCAGATATGCCTGTGTATGTCTGCAGCATGTGAGCGCATATATAGCGCCAACAGTTTCCGCAGCGCTTTACAACATGAGGGCAAAAAGTACACCTTACAATACAAATCAGTACAGGAGGGATCAGAGGGCCCTGTTCGTTAGAGCTTACAATCTAGAAGGGAGGGTCAAGTGGAAACAAAAGTTAATAACTGTGGGGGGTGAGCTGATGGAGAAAATGAAAAAAACTGTTGTTGTTAGGTGTGGGTAGGGTAGGCTTCTCTGAAGAAAAGGGTTTTCAGGGATCGTCTAAAAGCTAATAGAGTAGGAGATAAGCGGACAGATTGGGGTAGGACATTCCATAGGATTTGAGAGACTTTGGAAAAGTCCTGGAGGTGAGCATGGGAGGAGGTGATGAGGGAGCTAGAGAGCAGAAGGTCTTGAGAGGAACGAGGAGAACAAGTAGGTTGGTATTCACAAACTAGGCTAGTGATGTAGCTGGGGCTAAATTGTGGATGGCTTTGTATGTAGTTGTTAGTATTTTGAATTGAATTCTTTGGCCGAGTGGAAGCCAGTGGAGGGATTGACAGAGAGGGGTAGCAGAGACAGATCGATTGGTAAGGTGGATGAGTCTGGCAGCAGCATTCATGATGGATTGAAGAGGTGATAGACTATGTAGAGGTAAGCCAATGAGAAGGGAGTTGCAGTAGTCGAGGCGAGAGATAACCAGCGAGTGAATTAAGATCTTTGTTGTGTCATTGGTTAGAAAGGGCGTATTTTGGAGATATTGTGGAGGTTGAGGAGGCAGGATTTGGACAGTGATTGGACGTGGTGCTTAAAGTAGAGTTCAGAGTCCAGGACTACACCTAGAACCTTGGCATGTGGGGATGGGCTTATAGTTGTGCCATCGATTTTGATAGAGAGATCAGGGGAAGGGGCATATGGGGGAGGAAAAATTATAAGTCTGGTTTTGGATAGATTGAGTTTGAGGAAGTGGTTTGACATCCAGACTGATATATCTGATAGTAAATTAGTGATACGTGAGGAGACAGAGGGAGTGAGCATAGGATGCATTAAAGTGAAAAAACACAAGGGTTTACATCCCCTTTAACTTTCTCTATAGAGTCTAACTTGGCTTAGGAGATCATGGAACCTTTGCATGCAAGACCATGTTGTATATGGCTGCTAGGCGTCTGATGGTCTCCTTGTGGGATCAGAGCAGCTGGTAAGGAGCTCATTTAACTGCTTGTGGTGATTTCTTTTGGGAGCACTCTTTCTTCGGTGGTGCACGTTATCATCATTCCTTTGAAGTTTAGAAAATCTCAGCACCTTTTTGCACCTTATATATATATATATATATATATATATATATATATATATATATATACAGTATATATTATAATATATATGTAGCGCTGACATTCTTGTCTACTAATGCAATGTTAGCGTGTTATAATGAAAGTCTATGGACATTTCTATAGCTTGGTATTTGGCGCCATCTAGCGGCCAAATACTGAAAGTGGAATGACTTTTCTTTATCATAAAGCACTGAACTAATTACAGGAAGTGACTGTTATTTACTTTGGAGAGTTGACCTATTTACCCAGGATGCCAGGTGACCTACCCATGGACACCCTCTCTTGCACTGCATGCTGGGTAGGACATAAAAGGACCCCAAGCGGCCATCTTAGGCCTCTTCTGGCCTGCCGATGAGGACCTGTGAGGAGGCTTCCCAGAAGAAGCGGCATACAGCCATTGTGGAGCGCAACTTTAATAGACTGTGTGAGCAACTTGACGGTGTGAGAGACACAGTGACCGGATTGGGAAGATCCAGAGACACTCGTCTGAACATCGGAGGACCGGGTTGACTCGGCGGAACGGAGTGGAGTGACGGAGCTGGCCGGCATTGAAGCAAGCCACAAACACCGGACCAGAGCTACCATACAAAGCTTCTGATCCAGTTGGTGAGCGGGTTGCGGCCCACAGTTCTATTTCACAGTTACACCCAGTCAGACTCACATACAGTTTTGCTGGGACCTGTTGTCCCACGGAAGAGGATTACAGTAACTGACATTAGGCAGACATAAGGCCTAATTCTTAGTACACCTCCAGTATTGTACTATACTTATGGAGACACTTTCCGGAAAATTTACAGGAACAGCATTAGGATCATCTTTAAATTAATCCTAATCCCTTCACCTTTTGGATTACAATTTGTAAGGAACCATTATAGCTAGCAGAAGATTAGAAGATTAAAGACTGTGTACTTCTAATGAGATCTCACAACTAGTTATAAAAGTAGGGGGAGCTCCCTTGTAGTTATACTGTATATTATTGTTGTTCAAATTCATTTGTCCTGTCATTTTATGTTAAGATGACAGTTCAATTATTGTCACCACCTGTTTATCAGAAGAGTACAGTAAGGTATACTTTTGGTTAAGTACCCCATTGTGCAGAGTTTTGTTTTTCTCCCAGCAGGTGGAGCCAGTGGATCCTGAGGTGATAACACAGGTATATGATATTGTGTTGTGTATTGTATTATATTGCACCACAGCTGTGTCAAGGGGACTGAGTTAAGTCAGTGGGGGTTTATTAACAGAGTGCAGGCCCAAATAAAATCAGCAGCTCCTTCGGAGGTAAGTGCTACATATATTTTTGCAGTGTTTGCACATTTTATATGGACTTTATTTGCACAGATTTGTCAAATTTGGATGAGTTCATCATATGTTTAATGCACGTTTATTGTGTCTCTTATGTGATTTATTAACGTATACCTAGCACAAGGATAGCACACTTTTTATTGTTTGGTTTTGAATATGTATCCAAAGCCTTTTTTTTTTTGCTGTGTCCTATTGGGGGGAATTTCTATAATTTCCGGTCACAAAGACATGGCAGGAAGTGAGAGAAAATCTATTCAAAGAACAAAGACACCCGCTCTGAGACAGTTGTCCCAGAAACAAGTGTCCATTTTTGGAAGAGTTCCCCTATATTCTTTTTCCAGTAACAACTTTTGGGTTTTCCATCACTTTCAGTCCAGAGTGGAAAAGTATTGATCATTTTGCATCAGTTGGCAGCACTGGGATGATTTGGTCGTCAAACTAATTATGAGGTTGCATGGATGCAGAGATGCTATCAGAGACTGCATCCTGTAACTACTGATTGAATCACACACATTGATCAACTATCGATCAATTATTCCCCGAGAGTGATCGATTTGAAAAAAAAAGATAATTTATTGAAGTGTGTATGGTCACCATAATTCTGGCCATGCCAAGCAGAACCAAGCCAGCGTGGTCAGTTTGCCTGCTTGATTTAGCTGATTGGAGTTATAGCGCATGACATGCTGACGTACAATGGGCCTGTACGCCGATTGTCAACTTTTTTGACATTCGCCCGCCCAGCTATTGCGGCACCCTGTAGGAGCATAGGCAGCTTTGCCACGATGCCCCCAATCCAGCCCTGTTGCCTGTAGGAACGTGGATCTCAGAATGGAAACCCTTTTAGAACTTAACATACACAAATTGGGAACGTACTTGACTGTTTCTGATGTAGTCAGGCAGCCCTTGCCATAGCCAAAGGAGAATCAGGGGAAGAGGGACAAGAAGAGAAGCTGTGTGGTCACGTGACCACTGGAAAAAAAAAAACACTGAGTATGGTATATATTACATTTTTTTCTTAAAAAAGAAGGGTTACTAGAGTTTAGAAGACTAATTTAGAATACTGTGCTATGATTTCTTTTTCAATTGACTTCATAAATACTTTAAAATATAGTAAAATGGAGGACCTTTGTCAATGCACTTTATCTCATCGAGTCTGCCTGATTCCATTACATTTCACGTCGAAGTTTCAAGTAGTTGAGATCTGAGAACTGAAATACAGACTTATTCAAATTCAAATTGTATCCCATTTTTCAGAGATCTGATTGTGTATGTATGTATTCTGCCATGCAAGGTGGAAATATAACTGTAGATAATATTTCATCCAATCTAGGTTCAAAAAGTTGTAAAGTGCATCATTACATGGGGGGGGGGGGTGAGCAGAGAGTTGGAATGGAAAACAAATTCTACAATATTTCACAAGAACAGCAATAATCATTGATAATTCTTTTAAACTTCCCTCCAGATACTTTCATATTTTAGAGGGGAAATTCCAGCGTAATAGATTTTTTAAATCAATTTTGCCATAATAAAACCTAATTTCAACAAAAACTTTTATTTAAATTTAGGATAGCATGGAGAAGGGTTGAAAAAGTATTTTGCTGCTGTGATGAATTTTGTTTTAATCCTAATGAAAAAAAATGATACTTTATATATATATATAGGAAGGCCAGCATGGTGGCCTGCAATTATGGGAGGAGCCCGGAGGGTATACATACCAGACCTCTCCACGAGGCCGGTGTCGGTTCCAGCGCGCCGTATTACACGTCACCAGGCCGACAAACAACTCAGTACACGTTCCTGAGTTGTCCTACGCTCCTCGTTTCCAGATTACGGATTCGATTCCCGATCGCACCCCCAGTTCGTTCCGCTTCAGCGTCGCAGGTAGGATTTATGCTTTTTTCGTCGCTACGTCGAAACCCCTGTTTTTTCCACTGAGTCATTTCGACTACCATGCTATTGTTTGTTTGTTTTCTACCCCACAATTCACCCCACTTTCACTGGTTGTTACGCACCGCTACCCAGTGCAAGCATCCCCTCACTCACACGTCCACCACAACCCCCCCCCAAAAAAAAAAAAAAAAAAAAAAAACACACACACACCCACCAGAGCATCTGTCACTGCCCTCCCCACGCACTTCTTGCAGCCACCGCAAGTTCGTGTAAATGGGCCCCCACACCTTGCAAACCTCAGCAAGACAGTCCACTCCTTGCCTTCCACGGCAACCCAGCCAATGTGAGGCACAGCCGCCCCCCCGCACATCTTGCTTCACCGCAGGTTTGTGTCACGGCTCCCACATCCACCCTCCCACATACCTCTGCAATCGTTGCAGCTCGACCTCCATTGGCCTCGCAGCCACAACTTCCCCAGTAGCAAACTCAGCTACTCACGCCTTTCTCTATCCCTTTTCACCTTTCCCTTAGGTCAGTAATCGCCCCTGGTCTCCTACACAACAGGATCAGACCATCCCGTTCCTTTTCCAGGTAAAAAAAAAAAAATAATAACCAACCCCCTTTTTTTCTTGAGGGCTTGCATCGCTTCACCAGGGGGTCAACTACGGCCCCAAATCAGCTCTTGCAACCCATCTCTCACTAATATATTTTACGTCACCCTACCGTAGGTACCAGGTCCACCAGGTTTGACCCCAACAGAGACTCCATCACTAGGGCAGCAAGCAGGTGCGTAAGTTATTGTTGGTTCAGTTTTCCATTCTCTTCACACCTTTCACTACATATCCCCCTCCCACATACTTATTTGGCTCAGTACCCTGGCGTTAGAGACTGTCACATACTTCTATACATGTCACTCTGTTTTCGAAGCACAAGTCTTCACTACGCAGACAAGGTCACCTAGTCTCATGACTTGCTGGCAGTGCAAGTATTAGCTGACCGAACCCACGTCAAACTACTACAGATCGAAACATCCCTACTTAGCAACCAACCAGCAGCCACTCCCCCCAGTACCGCCCTGGTGGGGCTCTGGTTGAACTAGTCCGTGCCGAGCACAGACGGACACCCGAGCACCGGTTACCTGGTCAGTCACCTCCTGGCTTACCTCGGTTGTCACGCATTCTCTGAGTTCCACAGGCCAAAGAAACAAACTCACCCAGCGCTCACGCGCATCCCCAATTGTTACCATACCGTCGAACGGTATCTTGCTTCGTTCACACATCTCCCCTCCCCATCCAAGCAGAACACCATAGTTTTGATAAAATCTCCAGGCGTTAGTAACTGTCACATACTTCTATGCATGTCACTCTATTTTCGAAGCACAAGCCTTCACTACGCAGACAAGGTCACCTAGTCTCATGACTTGCTGGCAGTGCAAGTATTAGCTGACCGAACCTACGTCAAATGCTACAGATCGAAACATTTCCTACTTAGCAAGTCAACCAGTAGCCACTCCCCCCAGTACCGCCCTGGGGGGGCTCTGGTTAACCAGTCCGTGCCGAGCACAGACGGACACCCGAGCATCAACCATCCGGCCAGTCACCTCCTGGCTCACCTCGGGTGTCACGCACCCCCCCCCCGAGTTTTTTACATATAGGCCCATGGAACATCCCACTCAGCGCACGCGCGCGCAACCCGTTTGTTCCCAGACCTGTCACACAGGTATCCCACTCTGCCCCCCCCTCCCTCCCCCTTTTTTTGCCGCAACCAGAAACATATATATATATGCTCTCCTGCCTTTCAAACTCCAAAAAAAAAAAAAAAAAAAAAGAAGAGAAACCCGAGACAAACATGCATCCCCCCCCTCCCTCCCCCCCCCTCTTTTATTCTAGCAGACGCCATGTCTCTGGCCAGCAGCGACGATTTCACCCCCGCCCCATCACCACCCGAAGCGGGTCCGGCAGACAACTCCTCTCAAGCCTTCAGAGCTTGGACCATCCCCAGACTCTCAGCTGAGCTGAGGCGCAGGAATATCCCCTACCCCATCACGGCCAGGAAAGCCGAACTGTACAGACTACTGTTCCCCAGCCCATCCCCACCAACCCCACCAGACACTCAGGCATCACTACAGACAATTGCCTCGGCAGTGTCCCAGCTACACACGCTGGTCTCCTCTCTATCTACTACCATCTCTGATGTCCAGGCCAGAGTGGGGACCTTGGAGCTCCAGCAAGGAACCCCCACTCCACCAGCTGCCGCCCCCGCCACCCCCGCATCATGCGTTACAGCTACGCCCCACGGCGGTTTTTCTGTTTTCCCCGCACATCTCATCCCAGCAAACATCAGGAAGGAGATACTAGATGGCCGCGACATCAACCTGGCATCCCTTCTGATCTCGGTACACGATGTGACAGAGAACAAAGCCTACGCTTGGGGCGACGTTTCCGTTATCTTGAAGGCAAAAGACCACAGGCTTACACGAAAGCTCACGGTCACGGAGTTCGTACTTGCTTTCGGCATGTTTCGGGATGTCATCTGTTCCATCAAACCCGACAGGAGGGAAGAACTAGACCTCTACCTTCATGCTGTCACAGATTTAGGGTACAAGTACGGAGGCAGCGCCTTCTACGACTACCATCGCTCCTTTTCAGCAAAGGCAGCAGCCAAGCTCAGTCAGTTTCAGGCAACCACGGACTGGAGCGCCATCGACACCGAACTCTTCTGTCGCCATTTCGCTGGCCTCCGCTCCCCACTTTGCACTAATTGCCAATCCTCCACCCACACCGCCAATTGGTGTTCAGAACCCGATGGTAGACGCCTCCCCAACTTCCCCTCTGCCCCGCACACATCCCAGTATTCAGACGCAACCCCACCACACCCCCAGGAGGACAAACTCGGACGGCCCGTCCGAACTTTAGGAGGGGCGCAGATATGCAATAATTTCAACTTGGGGATCTGCAACTTCTCACGTTGCAGACTCCTTCACGTCTGCCTCATTTGCTGCAAAGCCCACCCCAGGATCACCTGCGGGATCAATAAGCTCAGCTCAGCCTGACTAAGCCGTATTGATATCGGATGGCTGCAATCCTACCTCACCTCACACCCATCACCCTCACTAGCAGCCTTTCTGGTACAAGGCTTCACCACAGGCTTTCACACGGGGCTTATCACACTCCCCGACACCACCCACGAGTGCAAAAACCTGCTGTCAGCAGCCACCGACGAGGAAGCCATCAGTACCCTACTACGAAACGAACTTGACCGAGGGTACATGATCGGCCCCTTCTCTCACCCACCGTTTTCCGTTTGGAGAGTTAGCCCTATCGGGCTCGTGAAAGGAAAGTTTTCAAATAAACTCCGTTTAATTTATGATTTGTCCGCGCCTTATTCTTCTCACACACCTAGTTTAAATTCCCTTATACCCTCACAAGAATTTTCTCTCAAATACTCCTCTGTCGACCTTGCTATCCAGGCCATCCTAGACACAGGTGAGGGTGCCTGGCTCTCCAAAGCAGACGTCGCAGACGCCTTCAAGCTGCTACCAATCCAGCCGTGTCTGTGGCGCTGGCACGGAGTCAGGTGGAAAGGTCAGTACTACTTCGCCACGAAACTGACCTTTGGATCCAAAAGCAGCCCATGGCTCTTTGACACGTTCGCACAGTCCCTGTCCTGGATTCTCTCACACCACGCATCCTGTCAGAAAGTGATCCATTACTTGGACGACTTTCTGCTCATCGAAGACCCCAACCGTCCCCCGGTAGACCTCATGAGTCTAAGGGAGGTCTTCTCCAACCTCAATGTCCCCATAGCGGAGAAGAAGATAGAAGGCCCAGCACATCGCATCACCTTCCTAGGCGTCATACTAGACACTCAAGCCATGCAGGCCAGCCTACCACCAGACAAGTTGACTCGCATCAGGGAAGTCATTCATTCCTTCACGGCCACCCAGGGGTGCTCCAGGAGGCAACTTCAGTCCTTACTCGGGATGTTAAACTTCGCAGTAAGAGTCATCCCTCAGGGACGATCCTTTGTCTCCCGCCTCCTAGTTTTCCTCACAGGATGTCAAGACCCAGACCAGATCTTCAGACTTGATCAGGCAGCCATAGCCGACCTTTCCATGTGGGACCACTTCTTGGCCGACTGGAATGGCATTTCCATGTTCATTCCGGCAGCATCTCCCTCTTCTCCCCAGATTGTCACTGACGCCGCTGCCTCCACAGGCTTCGCAGCTATTTTTGGCCCCCACTGGTTTGCCGGTCCATGGCCGCCAGAAATCTTGGCAATCCCCGGTTTCAGCCAGTCCTCCTCCCTATTCGAACTATACCCAATAGTGGCAGCAGCACAAACCTGGGGAAGCAGTTGGGCAGGCCAGACGGTGGTTTTTTCCACCGACAATCAGGCCACAGCTGACATCATAAACAAAGGCCGGTCCAGGTCTTTGACCATTATGGCCTTCCTGCGCAGGCTTGTTCAATTATCCCTGCTACACCAGTTCAAGGTCCTCTGCGTCCACATCCCGGGCAAGTGTAACACCTCAGCTGACGCTCTGTCCCGATTCAATTTCCCGTTGTTCTTTTCCCAGGAACCCGGAGCCGATTCGACCATGTCTGCCATCCCTCACTGGTCTCAACTAACCCTAGTCTGAGTCACCACCTTCACGGCACCACCAGTCTTACAATCTTTTGCCAAACAATAAACCATTACCTCCCTAAAAACAAGTCTTTGCACCCTTTTCTTAACTACTCTCCTAGCAGAAAGGGCCTCACGGTGCAGCTCACCAGGGCTTACCTTACGGTAGACCAGGGCACACTTCAGGTCTAGTTTGTTGTCTGTCTTGTGGCGTGTTTATGTTTGCTCCTTCACATCGTTAAGGACCGAGGGCTCCGACCATAAATAGGAAGGCCAGCATGGTGGCCTGCAATTATGGGAGGAGCCCGGAGGGTATACATACCAGACCTCTCCACGAGGCCGGTGTCGGTTCCAGCGCGCCGTACCCGCCCACCCATTCCCCTTCTCAGAACACTCCAACACGTTTCTCTACAGAAACAGCCATTACTTCTCAGGTAAGCGCCCTTTTCTTAACTACTCTCCTAGCAGAAAGGGCCTCACGGTGCAGCTCACCAGGGCTTACCTTACGGTAGACCAGGGCACACTTCAGGTCTAGTTTGTTGTCTGTCTTGTGGCGTGTTTATGTTTGCTCCTTCACATCGTTAAGGACCGAGGGCTCCGACCATAAATATATATATATATATATATATATATATATCATCCCAAAGGTGTTCTGCTGGGTTGAGGTCAGGACTGTGTGCAGGCTTGTCAAGTTCCTCCACCCCAAACTTGCTCATCCATGTCTTTATGGACTTTGCTTTGTGCACTGGTCCAAATCATTTGGTGGAGGGGGGATTATGGTGTGGGGTTGTTTTTCAGGGGTTGGGCTTGGCCCCTTAGTTCCAGTGAAGGAAAACGGTTAGGGCATCAGCATACCAAGACATTTTGGACAATTTCATGCTCCCAACTTTGTGGGAACAGCTTGGGGATGGTCCCCTCCTGTTCCAACGTTACTGCACACCAGTGCACAAAGCAAGGTCCATAAAGACATGGATGAGCAAGTTTGGGGTGGAGGAACCTGACTAGCCTGACCCAGGGGCAGACTGACCATTCGGCCACTCGGGCACTGCCCCATCAGGGTTGCCAGCCTCAGTAAAACCAAGGACAGTATGTAAAAATCTGTGTTTTTTTTTACATCTGTCTCTGAAATGTCCCTTACCGACATCTTTTTGGTCTAAAAATCCAGAGATTATAGCTGCCCCACCTCTCCAGTACCTTCTCAGCCAATAGAAACATGTCTGTGTATACTGTGTGATTGTATACTGTGCGTGTGTATACTGTGTGGCCCCATAATCTCTGATTGCCTGGGGGCCCCATAATCTCCTATTGCCCGGGGGGCCCATCAGGGCCGATCCTAGGGTCACAGACGCCTGGGTGCAGAAATATTTCTGGCGCCCCCACGTGGGCGTGGTCATCTTACCAACTCCTCCCCTTTACAAATGTTTCTATGACCACGACTTCAACACAGAGATGTTCCCGTAAGAAGTCTTCGTTACCCTGGGATCCTCCCATGATCTTTTACCAATAAATAAAATACAGGAAGAGCGTACACTAATGAGACCTGGAGGGGAGTCTCTCTGATGCACACAGAGGGGGCTTCTGTTAGAGAGTCTATTAGAAAGAGCCCCCAGACATAGTACAGGAGATGGTCAGAGACTGTAGACATGATACTAGAGACGGTCAGAGACTGCAATCATAGTACAGGAGATGGTCAGGCTGCACACAATACAGGAGATGGTCAGAGACTGCAGACATGTTACAAGAGATGGTAGTAAATAATGGCCGATCGGCCCTCTCACCTGACCCAGCGATACAGCAACAACGGTTCCTCTGATCAGGAGTCAGCTCACTCTGAATTGCCCGTGGCGACTCCGCTGGGTAGAGCCCAGACCTGTATTCCTGCAATGACTCCATTCCTTTCTCCACCAGGGATGGCGCCAGGCTGTGTGGCTTTTCTCTCTCTGATGGTGTCCTCTCAGCACTGCCCTCTCCCTCTGGAGTCCTGGGTGCCCTTCCCTGAAAGCTTCCCCGGGCTCCTGGCTTTCTCTCTCCCATTCAGCTGAGCATGCTGTTTGGGCTGCAGTTTCCGTGTTACAGTGGGGCTGCCAGTCCTTGGGACCACATGTCCCACAATCCTTTTCTTTGCTCCTTTGTTTTTTCTTCCCTGGCCGTTATGAAGGCGGGGGAAGAAACATAGTGCGCCGCTCACTAGTACAGCATCGCACGAGGAGGTGAGGGAGAGGGGAAATAAGAGCCCGCCGCTGCAGTGGCATTACTAGGGTTGGTGTCACCTGGTGCAGTAAAACATGGTATCACCCCCCCTCCACCAACTATAGTCGTCCCTCAGTACAGACCCCACTCCATTAAGTATAGACCCCCCCTCCGTCAGTGCAGACCCTTCACTAAGTATAAATACCTCCCTCAGGACAGACCCCCCCCATTAGTATAGACCCCCAGGACAAAACACCCCCCTTTATCAGTATAGACCCCCCCCCTCAGGACAAACCTTTCCCCCCTCCATTAGTACAAACCCCCCAGAACAAACCACCCCCCCCCTCCATTAGTACAGACCCCCCAGAACAAACCACCCCCTCCATTAGTATAGACCCCCCAGGACAACCCCCCCCCACATTAGTACAGACCCCCCCACATTAGTATAGACCCCCCAGGACAAACCCCCCACATTAGTATAGACCCCCCCAGGACAACCCCCCCCCCCCACATTAGTATAGACCCCCCAGGACAACCCCCCCCACATTAGTATAGACCCCCCAGGACAACCCCCCCACATTAGTATAGACCCCCCAGGACAAACCCCCCCCCATATTAGTATAGACCCCCCAGGACAAACCACCCCCCCACATTGGTATAGACCCCCCCCAGGACAAACCACCCCCCCCCCACATTAGTATAGACCCCCCAGGACAAACCCCCCCACCCCACATTAGTATAGACCCCCCGGGACAAACCCCCCCCACCCCACATTGGTATAGACCCCCCGGGACAACCCCCCCCCCACACATTAGTATAGACCCCCCAGGACAAACCCCCCACATTAGTATAGACCCCCCAGGACAAACCCCCCCACATTAGTATAGACCCCCCAGGAAAAACCCCCCACATTAGTATAGACCCCCCAGGACAGCCCCCCCCCCCCCCACATTAGTATAGACCCCCCAGGACAACCCCCCCCACATTAGTATAGACCCCCCAGGACAACCCCCCCCCACATTAGTATAGACCCCCCAGGACAACCCCCCCCACATTAGTATAGACCCCCCAGGACAACCCCTCCCCCCCCCCCACATTAGTATAGACCCCCCAGGACAAACCCCCCCCACATTAGTATAGACCCCCCCAGGACAAACCACCCCCCCACATTGGTATAGACCCCCCCCAGGACAAACCACCCCCCCCCACATTAGTATAGACCCCCAGGACAAACCCCCCACCCCACATTGATATAGACCCCCCAGGACAAACCCCCCCACCCCACATTAGTATAGACCCCCCGGGACAAACCCCCCCCCCCCACCCCACATTGGTATAGACCCCCCGGGACAAACCCCCCCCCCCCCACATTAGTATAGACCCCCCAGGACAAACCCCCCACATTAGTATAGACCCCCCAGGACAAACCACCCCCCCACATTAGTATAGACCCCCAGGACAAACCCCCCCACCCCACATTGATATAGACCCCCCAGGACAAACCCCCCCACATTAGTATAGACCCCCCCCAGGACAAACCACCCCCCCCCCCACATTAGTATAGACCCCCCAGGACAACCCCTCCACATTAGTATAGACCCCCAGGACAACCCCCCCCCCCACATTAGTATAGACCCCCCCCAGGACAACCCCCTCCCCCCCCCCCCCACATTAGTATAGACCCCCCCTAGACAAACTACCCCCCCCCCCACATTGGTATAGACCCCCCCTAGACAAACCACCCCCCCACCACTAGGCTAATTAAAACCACCCGGGCGGCAGCTGGAGAGGACAGTGTGCAGCCGCTCCCTCCTCCTCTCCTTGTCCGTAGGCGGCGCGGCTCTCTCCGCCCGTCGCGGCCGCGGGAGCGGCCGCGCAGTGACGCCACGGGGGGGGTGGGGCGCTCAGTGGCCGAGCCCGACTTGAACAGAGCGTGTGTGATGCTTGTGCTTGTGGGCAGAAGGCGGAAGTTAAACACAGGACTCCTCCTGTGTTTAACTTCCGCCTCCTGCCCACAAGCACCAGCATCACACACGCTCTGTTCAAGTCGGGCTCGGCCACTGAGCGCCCCACCCCCCCGTGGCGTCACTGCGCGGCCGCTCCCGCGGCCGCGACGGGCGGAGAGAGCCGCGCCGCCTACGGACAAGGAGAGGAGGAGGGAGCGGAGCACTCTGGCGCTCCAGCGCCCCCACCTCTGTGGCGCCTGGGTGCACTGCACCCCGTGCACCACGGGACGGACCGGCCCTGGGGCCCATGAGTTGTCAGTCCGCCCCTGGCCTGACCTAAACCTTTGGGTTGAGTTAGAGCGGAGACTGCGAGCCAGGACTCCTTGTGCAACATCAGTGCCTGACCTCACAAATGCACTTCTGGAAGAATGGTCATTCATTCCCATAGACACACTCCTAAACCTTATGGACAGCCTTCCCAGAAAAGTTGAAGCTGTTATAGCTGCAAACTTCAACTCAATAATGAACCCTACGGACTATGACAGGGATGCTAATAAAGGCAGGCATTGGTTCTTTGGACCCATTAACCAGTCCTCTTCCATATCATATGCTCCACCCCAATCCTCATTGAGGGGAGGTAAGAGAAGAGCCCAGGAAAAAGTGACTTATATGCAATAAAATCTTTGTAGGAACTCATATAAAAACATCACGTGACCACTGCAGCACAACTAAATGGCCGATTTTGCAGCTTCATCACTCCACATGCAAGAGTGATGTCATCTTGGCCCGGCCAATCAAAATGGCCAGAGATTGGAACCCGCAAGAAGATTGGCTGAAAATGTCAGTGGCCAGTGAGGAAGCACTGCAGTGGACTGAGTATAGTTCCTCTTTAAAATTCACTGATACATTTTATTAAATATAAGGATGTGGTTTTCTAAGTAGATGACTGAGAGGGTTAAGCAAGGCAAGAAACATCAGCTTAAAGAATGGTATTGAGGTTGTCCAGTAAAACATCTGTCTGATTTTATTGTCTGGTCATTAAGACCAAATCTTCTTCTTTAAGAAAACAATGTGGTTTTATATTGGGATAACAGATCCTTATCTGCCTATCCATCGCAGTTATGAAGATTGGCTTTCAGCGCCGGCTATAAAATCACCATAAGTGTCATAGCTTATGTGTTCCTTGCTGTACCTTCCATCTTCAGAGGCAGGGGCCGGTAAATGAATTCTCCCGCCACGATTTACTGCCAAGACACAAGGAGCAGGCGGTGTGTTTGACACAGGGACAGAAATAAATCTTACATAACCCCCATCTTCTGCTTCTGAGCAAAGTTCAGCTCACAATCCGTGTGTGCCTTCAGTGGAAAGCCAGAGCAGAAGATGACATTTGCAGCTTTAAATGTTCCATGGCTGAGGTCAGATGGAGAAAGTTTGGGCCCTTGAAGGATTTCTGCAAAATCTTTCTTGCCTGGAATTCGCCAGTTTGTCACATCCAGTTCTTAAGATGAGCTTGACAATCATTTTAAACTTTTAAAAAAAAATCTTTCTTTAACATGGACAGGCACTGGTAATTTTCAGCATTAGGATTTTGGCACCAAAAACAAGTACAAAATAATGTGTATAGCCATTGTCACGACTTCTAAGCATGGTAGATGCCAAAAGTTCACATACACTTTGCCCATGCAAGTCAATAGGTTGACATTAGCCACTTGAAGACCACGTGAAAATCATTTTGTTTTTGCTAGAAAATAGCTTAGAACCCCTTATGCGGTGTACACACGAGCGGACTTTCCCGCGGGATTGTCCGCCAGACTGGAGTCCGCCGGACAATCCACCCGTGTGTGGGCGCCGGCGGACTTTTTCCCGCCAAAAGTCCGGCGGACTAAGCTTTAAGTTCAGACTTAAAATTGTCCGCTGGACACGCGAGTCCGGTGGACAATCCCGCGGTCTGTGTGCTAGTCCGCGGGACTTTTGGAAATGAACGGACTTGCCGACACAAGATCGGAAAGTCCGTTCATTTAGAACTTGACTTCAGGTAGACGGGGCTAGCGAAGGCAGTGAATGCCGCCGCGCCAGCCCCGTCACCTGGTATGGATTTAAAGGGAATCCCTATGCCAAAAAAACGGCGTGGGGGTCCCCCCAAATCCATCTCAGACCCTTATCCGAGCACGCAGCCCTGCCGGCCAGGAAAGGGGTGGGGACAAGCGAGCGCCCCCCCCCTCCTGAGCCGCACCAGGCCACATGCCCTCAACATGGGGGGTGCCCTGGGGAAAGGGGGGCCGTGCGGCCCCCCCCACCCCAAAGCACATTGTCCCCATGTTGATGAGGACAAGGCCTCTTCCCGACAACCCTGGCCGTTGGTTGTCGGGGTCTGCGGGCGGGGGGCTTATCGGAATCCGGGAGCCCCCTTTAAATAGGGGGCCCCAGATCCCGGCCCCCCACCCTATGTGAATGAGTATGGGGTACGATGTACCCCTACCCATTCACCTAAGGTGTAAAAGTGTAAATAAAAAAAACACAATTTTTTAAAAAATATTTTATTGCACTGCTCCGGGGGACTTCTTCCGTCTTGGGGGGTCTTCTCGCCGGACTCTCTTCTGCTCTTTTACCTAGCTCTTTCACGAGCGGGGGAGCCCGGCTTTCTTCTTCGTCGTCGCCGCCGTCTGGGGGTCTCGTTCCGCCTTCAGGGGTCTTCCGGGGTCTCTTCTGTTCTTGCCGCTGTCGCCGCTTTCTGCGCCGTCTTCTTCTTCTTCTTCTTCTTCCTCTTCTTCTTCTTCTTCCGATGTTGACTCCAGGACTGTGACATCATAGGGGGCGGGGTCACCATGTGACATGAGCATGTGACCCCGCCTCCTTGTCCCTATATAAGTCACAACGCAGCGTGTCTCTGCCATTCCGGCCAGAGAGAGCGACGAGTCAACATCGGAAGGAGAAGAAGAAGAAGAAGACGACACAGAAGGCGGCGACAGCGGCAAGAACAGAAGAGACCCTGGAAGACCCCCGAAGACCCCAAAGGCGGAACGAGACCCCCAGATGACGGCGGCGACGACAACGAAGAAGAAAGCCAGGCTCCTCCCCTCGTGAAAGAGCTAGGTAAAAGAGCAGAAGAGAGCGGAGGAGTCCGGCGAGAAGACCCCCCAAGACGGAAGAAGACCCCCGGAGCAGTGCAATAAAATATTTTAAAAAAATTGTGTGTTTTTTTTATTGACACTTTTACACCTTAGGTGAATGGGTAGGGGTACATTGTACCCCATACTCATTCACATAGGGTGGGGGGCCGGGATCTGGGGGCCCCCTTATTAAAGGGGGCTCCCGGATTCCGATAAGTGTACTTATCCCCTACACTGCCACCTAGTGGTTAACCCCTTCACTGCCAGTGTCATTTATACAGGAATCAATGCATTTAAATAGCATTGATTGCTGTATAAATGACAATGGTCCCAAAAATGTGTCAAAAATGTCCGATGTGTCCGCCATAATGTCGCAGTCACAATAAAAATCGCTGATCGCCGCCATTACTAATAAAAAAAAATTATTAATAAAAATGCTATAAAACTATCCCCTATCTTGTAAACGCTATAACTTCTGCGCAAACCAATCAATAATCGCTTATTGCGATTTTTTTTACCAAAAATATGTAGAAGAATACGTATCGGCCTAAACTGAGGAAAAAAAATGTTTTTTTATATATTTTTGGGGGATATTTATTATAGCAAAAAATAAAAAAAGAATGCGTTTTTTTTTCAAAATTTACGCACTTTTTTGTTTATAGCGCAAAAAATAAAAACCGCAGGGGCGATCAAATACCATCAAAAGAAAGTTCTATTTGTGGGAAAAAAAGGATGTAAATTTTGTTTGGGAGCCACGTCGCACGACCGCGCAATTGTCAGTTAAACCGACGCAGTGCCGAATCGCAAAAAGGGGCCTGGTCCTTTGGCTGCAAATTGGTCCGGTCTGAAAGTGGTTAATGAGTAAAAATAAAAAAATCACATTTTCAGAGATGAAGCTCAACAAAGCTTATTAAAAGAGCGCACATTGACGGACCACTGCCAGTCGGCACCAACTGGCACCCGGATCCAGCTGAGCGGTCATACATGCAGCACAGCGCGACTGTCGTCCCACGGACAGTGGAAGGATATATCTACAAAAATGTGAGTTGCCTTCTTACTTTGTGCTCAATAAATGTGTTATTCAGTCTGCACTTAGAGACGCCTCATTCTTCTTCATGCTTGCAAGAGAAGCCAAGTAATGTGTGTTAAAGGAATCACAATGCACAATGCTGAGGAAAAGGTGAGTAAAATGCAAAGATATGGAAACACTGTGATGTGTAAAGTTCAAGCCTGATCAGTCTAGGACAGTGATGGTGAACCTTGGCACCCCAGATGTTTTGGAACTGCATTTCCCATGATGCTCAACTACACTGCAGAGTGCATGAGCATCATGGGAAATGTAGTCCCAAAACATCTGGGTTGCCAAGGTTCGCCATCACTGGCCTAGGAGCTGGTGGTATTTAGGAGAATTGGTCACCCAAGAGAAAAACTCTTCCTCAGTGTGTCATGCGCCAAGAGGCTTGGGCCCCCATGTCTCATTGGCCTCAGATGTTTGGCTAGATTTACAGTGCCCTAACCTGCAACCATGATGAATCACAGGACACTGCAATAGAGTCTACTTTAGGCATGTGGGGAATTGGAAGTAGATTAGACAGTGAAGGTGGTCTAGGACCCGCCATCAGTCCACATGTTTGGTAGACATAGGAGTCTGCTTTGAGTACCAGAACTAAGAACTGGTTCATTGTTCAGTTCCAGGTTGACTTATTTACTGGGGATCTCTAGCTTAGAGAGCTTGAACATGTGTAGGTAGCTTTGGGCTGTCTACAAGCAGGCTTGTATTGTCAAGCTTGCAAGGGATTTCCTAAAATTCTTTCTCTGGGGGATGCACTACAGATAAGTCCCCTCTTACTTGCATGGCCATTAAAGGTGTCATTGTAGTCATGTGATTCCTTCTTTAGTGTTTCTCATTTTGTTGTTTTATAATTCATTTCCTGCATTAATCCCTCCTGTAGGGAAATAAATAAAATTGTATTGACCAATATCCAGAATGGAAGGAAGCCAACTGAGAAGAAAAGTAAGGATGCCCTCGCTTAACATTCTTTAATATGCCATTATCAGAGAGATTTCAAAAGTCATTATCTGATACGTGATAATAATGACGTGCTTACTGAGGCAAGGAAATAAGCCCCTAATGCGCTAATGAGATGCGGCCTTTTCAATCCCAAAGTTAATATTCTAATTTCACTCATGTATTTTCTTAATAGGGCTATAGCATCTTAAATCATCTGCCATATCTTCTCCGAGATTACAACATATACTGTGTGTATGTTATGAGTTGGCTGCATTGCACCACCATTTGCAGGCTTGTCTACTTTCTGTCAGTATGTCCTTGTCCATCTATTGGTGTTGCAGCAGCCACTAGTGGTACTGCCTAACTTGCAGTCTTGTTCTTTGACTTCCCCTAAGAGGTGTGACAACCTTTCTTCACTGCTGCAATTTATTCTCTTTATAGCATGATTTTATGTTCACTTTTGTACCACTTTGATATGGTTGGACTTAATTGCACACTCCTGATTTTTACTTTTTGATTCTATGTTCTCACCACTACTTTTCATTCTGGTCCTTTCTCATTAATTGCACACCCTCACTCTCCTCATGTCATCACTTGCACACTTTCGGACCCCTCCTAAGGTTTCGGAGCCACGCAGGGCCACTTTGTCAAGGCAAGTTACAAAGGGGCCCTGCGTGGTCTGAAATGTTGCCGTATGTCTACCTTGCGACCATGTGAATAAAGCTTTGGACCCTTCTGAGGAATCCTTGGGACATTTCTCTATTCAGATTGTTGGCGGTTTCCAGCCTGACATCATTACAGCACCCAGCATTATTACAGACATTTTCATGAACGTGTGCATAGGGTAGTGCATTTTTGCCTCCCTTGTTTGCATCAACCTCGGATTCACCCACTGCCATCAGCTCCCGGGGGCAACCTCAGTTGTGGAGGTCCCTCCATGGGGCTGGAATCCTGTTTTTTTTTTACCAAATTTTTGGCGGTTACCACACCTTTGATTTTATTAACTGATGTCTGATTATGTTTTCCGGACACCTATGTGCACACTTAATCATAGCGGATGCAATTAAAAAAACATTTTTTTGGAATATTATTCAGTGGCTGTTAATTAACTTTTTGTTTTCTGGCTATGACATGGTCTTTCCACAGATGTACACTTAATTCAATCTTGGCTGTCTCCTGAAGAAGTGGGCCTTGCCCCTCAAAACACATAAAGATTACAGTCCCTATGAATTACAGCTTATACATCAATACTAGCAATATATATGCATTCTGTTGACATATTGTCTCCTGTTTTTTGATGATCAACTAACACTGAATTGTGTTTGTTTTTCATGCATTTTGAAATAAAGTGTGTATTCTTTAAAGTGGGGTGCCCCCTAAGAATTTTTTTTTAAAAGTCAGCAGCTACAAATACTGCAGCTGCTGACTTTTAATAATCGGACACATACCTGTCCCAGGGTCCAACGATGCAGGGGAACAAAGCCCCCCCCTCGTTCCCCACTCTGCTCGCAGCACCGCCATTCTTACTGTGGGCACCCGGCTGTGGCTTCACAGCCGGGCACCCACTGCGCATGGGCGAGCGGTGCCGCACGCCGTGATAGCCGTGACAGGTCCAAGATGACTGTGCGGCGCCGAGGGGAAGTGATGTCAGTGCCCAGGCACTGAAGGTGGCAGACTACAAGGGACCCCCTAGCAACAGGCATTTAAAGGTGAGTAAAAAAACATTTTTTTCCAATTTTTTTTTTTTTTTTTTATGATTTTTAAGCAATTTTTTCTTTTGTTTTTTTTTGTTTTTTATGATTTTCAAGCATTTTTTTTTTTTTTTTGGTGGAAACACTACTTTAATATTTTGTGGACATCATTCTACAAAGTCCCATGGGCAAATTGTTTCTTGGTTTGGCTGTACTTCTCCTTTAAAGGATGACCCCACTTTTATGGAAAAAATATAGCAATTAAAAAGAATAATATAGCAAATATAATTGCTACACAATATATGTTGTAATTTAATGTTGTTAAAAATGATTTTTCGTTTCAATCTGCAGCCGCTGTTAATTTCTGTTAAATTCAATGCAATATGACAACCTGGAAAATAGCAGGTCACCTGGAAATAGTAGACAACTCCAAACTTAGTGGGATTGGCTGCTACATTTGGGTTTGCCAAATTTCAAACACGATTTGCTGGATCTAAACAGATACCTCTTTATCACAAGTTGCTACATAAAATTATATCATGCCACATATTTCAAACATGAACACATGTTAGTTAAAGGAGTTGTACACATAAGAAAATAGTTGGTCTTATTGGTATGTTCTAACCAACTATGGGCATGTCCATTAGCTGTTGAACACTAAAATGTATGCTTAGTTCAACTGAGCATACTTGCTTAGAAAATATGGGTGGATGAGGAGTCAGGCACTTGGGACATCAATTCTCTTTGAAAGGGGAGGAGATAATAATGGTTGGACAGTGACCGGTTCCCCTTTTGGGGAGGTTGGCTATCAGCAAATCATATATACGTCCAAATTGACAAGATATGAATGGAGAAGAAAAGGACATGGTCGCGTATCAAGAGTGAATAGGAATGGGAATGAATATCTGCTAAGTACAAATATACTTTATGGTCAAAAGTGGACACCCCTCCAATTTATTGAGTTCGGGCATTACCAGTGATGGGTACTCCTAATGCTACAGCATACAAAGACATTTTACAAAATTGTGCACTTCCAACATTTTGGTGAAGGCCCTTTTCTGTTCCAGCATGGTTGTTTGCCTAGGTGCAAAGCCAACTCCCTAAAGACATGGTTTGATGAATTTGGTGTGGAGGAATCTGAGTATCCTGCGTAGAGCCCTGACCTCAACCCAGTAAACATGTTTGAGGTGAATTGGAATGTTGATTGTAAGACTGGTCTTTAGTCTAACATCAACACCTGACCTGAATAGGCACAAATTCCCACAGACACACTTCAAAATCTTGTGGCAAGCCTTTTCAGAAGGGTGGTAGAGATTATAGTCGCAAAGGGTGGCAAACTCCACATCAGTGTTGCCAACCGCCCATGTTTTTATGGGCAGCCCGTAAAAACGGAGCTATTTTTCCATGCCCGTGAAAATCCGTGAATTGAAAATCTTGCCAGTAAAAATGACGGTCCCCGGCTCAGAACTGCGCATGTGTAGTTCCGAAGCATGCCGAGAGTCTCCGATTATCTTTCTGAAACTGCTGCTAGTAGCTACTTGTCTTGTACCCTCCCCCTTACTTCTACAACGCGCCTTATTTGATTTCCACACAGGAGATGCTGGAAGGGGGAGGAGTGGAGTCAGCCTGCAGTGTGGAGCTGGACAGATTTCAGCCCAGCAGAGGGTAAGCTAGCTATTAGCAAAGCTGAGCTAAATACAGTTGTGCCATTGCCTTGTCTTAGTGGGCAGGAGGGAGGGAAGGCAGAGGATGGGCTTGTGCACAGTAGTAGATTGTTTTTTTTTGTGTGTCAGATGAGATCTGCTTTGCTTCCAAAGGGAGGACGTTTCCTGAGATCTCCCCCAATCTCTACCTATTGCCTGCAGTGCTCACCAGTCCAGTACGGGCACAGCCTCCCCAGTCCTCTCCAGAGTTACCACCTCATGTGTCTGGGGCACTATAAATCCAAGAATGCCAGGAGAGGGGAGGCAGCAGCAATCTGATTTGGCTGATTTTCAGATGAAAAGTGCTGCTGTATATTGTGTTTGTACAGTGTGTCTGTATAGTGTGTGTATACTGTATGGTCATAATATAATTGATTATGTATTGTGCTTGATAGTCTTGGTCGTCTTGAGGTGACTATTCATATATTTTTATCTGAGTAAGTAGTGAGCACATTTGGTCTCCTGTAGTATGTCCGCTACCTCTGACCATCTCCTGTAGCATGTCCGCAGCCTAAGACCATCTCCTGTATCATGTTCGCAGCCTATGACCATCTCCTGTAGCATGTCCGCAGCCTATGACCATCTCCTGTAGCATGTCCGCAGCCTATGACTGTCTCCTGTATCATGTCCGCAGCCTATGACTGTCTTCTGTATCATGTCCGCAGCCTATGACCGTCTCCTGTATCATGTCCACAGCCTATGACCGTCTCCTGTATCATGTCTGCAGCCTATGACCGTCTCCTGTATCATGTCTACAGCTTATGACCGTCTCCTGTATCATGTCCGCAGCCTATGACCGTCTCTCCCGGATCATGTCTTCAGCCTATGACCGTATTCTGTATCATGTCTGCAGCCTATGACTGTCTCCTGTAGGATAAAACCAGAGCCACGGAGCTGGAGCCGACCGACTGAGCCCTGCACAGTGTACCTGAAAGGAGGCCAGTTACAGCGCCGCCAGGCCAGTCTGAGGGGGGTCACTGATGTAAGGGGGCACTGATATAAAGGTTTCCCCCTTATATTAGTACCCCCCTTACCTTAGTGTATTCACTCTACGGAAGGTGGTCTCTGGTCACCAGAGTCCCCCCCCCCACATCAGAGTTCCTGGTGTTTCCCTTTACATCAGAGTCTGCACAGTGCAAGGGGGAACTCAATCTGCGGACCCTGATGTAATTGGGAACTCTGATGTAAAGGGAACACAGTGGACTCTGATATAAGATGGTCTCTAGTCACCAGAGCCTCCCGTTACATCAGAGTTCCACCTTAGATCATTCATTCAGATCATGATTTGCAGCGTTCCCCTTTACATAAGAGTTTTGCTTCACTGTAAGGGGGTATCCTGCAGACTCTGATGTAAGGGGGAACTCTGTGCTGGCTGGGTTCTAGTAACCTGACCTTCATGTCAATGCAGAAATGTTTTTTTACTTTTGTTTAACTTAAACACATTGCTAATAGCACTAGATATATGTTTATAGTTAAAATATTGATATTTGCACTGACAAGTGTAATTGTAGGTACTTTTTTGCAGTGCCAGTAAAAAATTGGTGCAGTTTGTAAATTTTTCTCATTCTGCCAGTAAATTTTGCTTCGGAGGGTTGGCAACTCTGCTCCACATTAATATCCATGATTTCGGAATGGGGTGTCCGGCAAGCTCATATACCGTAGGTGTGATGGCTAGGTGTCTATAAGCCTTCTGCTATATAATGTGAATAGACAATTTCATCTAGACATGCGAAAACAGTCTGGAAATCTTCACCAAGGCAAAGACAAATCTAATTATTTTGTGGGTGAATGTGATAAACAGATCATGTGGAATTTACTAATTTAAGAGTGAAATGAGGCTTTAAGCATTTCTTTTTTATAATTGTTATTCGTTTTTGCAAAAAGAAAAGGTTACACAATACTGGTGAATGACATATGTAACAAAATGTGATGTACAAATGAGATGTCCAAATGAAAAAAAAGCTGAAGTTAACTGTAGGTTATACAGAAGTGTAGTTGACATATAAACAAATCGAGATGCAATACAGAGGTCATACATACAAATTGCCTGTGTATTAAACATGTAAAATCAGGGAGCTCTTAAGGGATACCATATGGCATGGACCGTAAAAGGGGGAATAGAAAGGCTTGGGGATATACAGCAAGTAATACCAGCACTGAAACTTCGAATATCAGCTATGAGTTGGAGGAATCTGAACCTTGGAGGAGTTATATTGGATAACCAACACAGTGGGATAATCCTCTTAGCAGCTAAAAGATGTAGCAAATCAACCTTTTAACATGTTTAGCAATACCAGAAAAGGGGAGGCCTAATAAGTAGTGTACTGGGTCAAGCGGAGGGGACAAATTCACCAATTTCTGAATTAATAGCATCACCTCATGCCACAAGGGTTTTATCAGAGAGCAATGCCAAAAGATATGGAACAACGAGCCAATATCAAGCCCACAGCAACAGCACATTGCTGCTGAGCTTGAGGGATCATATTTTTGAATGACATCAGGGGTCTTGTACCAGAGCATGAGAATTTTAGTGGAAGTCTCCCTCTGCGCTACACATTTGGAGGACTTAAAAGTGGATTACCAGATCCTATCCCATATCTGGGAGTTTATAGGTTTACATAGCAGATATGCCCATCTATGCATGTATAGGTGGGTGACTTCAGAAAGGGGGGTAGACTCATGGAGGATGCGGTATGTAGAGGACATCAGATGTAGTTGGTGAGGGCCTTGAACGCAAAATTTTGGGGGTAGGTTTATCCGGGGTCAGGGGCAGGGACAGAAATTGGAAGTAATGCCTGATTTTCAAACAAAAATAGAACATATGTATAGGAATATCAAACTTTTCACGGAGAATATCAAAAGTATGTAGCCTGCGCGTAACTGGGTGTACTAGGTTATGGAGTTGGAACAGGGAGGCCTGCACCCATGGCAGTATATGGCCTAAGGATAAGCTACCTGGTATAGACGGGTTTAATAATACATTCAGAAGGGGGGACAAGATGAGGAGAGGGAGAATTTTCTGGTGACAGTTGCACCAAACAGAGTGAAGTTCATTGGGGCAGTGCACTTACACCTAAGAACAGGATCCATGTGTAGAAGGTGAGACCACAGTAGGGAGTTTGGGTGGACCGGATATAGAGCCTCCCTCTCAATGTCTGACCAGTGGTTAGGGGCCTGAATGCTGGACCAAGAAAAAAACTGTTCTTAAATGTAAAGCAAAATAATATTTAATAATATCCGGTGCTCCCAAACCTCCCCTCGATCTCAGGGAGAAGACCACCAAGCTCGCTATACGATGTGCTTTTCCGTTCCAGATGAATTTAAGGAAACCCCTTTGAATGGCTTTAAGTTGGGGTAGAGGTATGGCGACTGGTAAGGTTTCGAAAAAGTAGAGTAGCCTAGGTTGAAAAGAGGGGGGGAAGGGGAGTTTGGGACTTTATATGAAGTATGCGGCCGAAACATAACATGAACCAATAGCATGATTAAAATGTTTATTAAACATACAATCATATTATAATAAGTATAACATAGGTAGCATGAATAGTACATGACATTAACAACATACAGTAGTAACAGGAAAAAGGGGAAAGAGTAGCCTAGGTAAAATGGACATTTTCAGAACGTTAATTCTACCTAAAAGAGCAAGAGGATATTTAGCCCATTGTTGGAGGGATCTAGTAATGTCTAGGATTAAGGGGGGGGTAGTTTTGCAGAGTAGAGGGAAGAATAAGTGGGAGTCAGATGTACTCCCAGATATTTGAGGGAAGTAGAGCACCATCTATAAGGGTATGATTGCGTAAGCTAGGCAGAAGAGCTGGTGGAATATGCAAAGGTAGGGCCTCAGTTTTTGTTGTGTTAACCTTATACCCTGATGTGGCACAGAAGGAGGAAAACAGGTTATGTAAAGAAGGGAGGGATATCAGTGGGTTAGTAAGGGTTAGCAATGTGTCATCTGTGAACAGCGACAACTTGCACTTCCTCCGCAAGAATTTTGGTGAATATTTTATAGTCCGAATTTAATAGAGCTATGGGCCTATAGTTATCTGGAATGGAAGGGTGTTTACCGGGTTTAGGAATAACAAAAATATAGGAGTGTGAAAACTGAGAGTGCAGGGGTTGTCCTTTAAATAAAGTACCATAAAGTGTTAACATATGGGGGGTCAGAATATCTAAGAAGGTTTTATAGTAGAAATAAGGTAACCCGTCAGGGTATGGCGACTTGTGGAGTGGGAGCTCATTGATTGTGTTTGTAAGTTCCTCCTCAGTTATAGCTGCATTTAATTTAACTAGATCTGGGAGGACAGTTTTGGTAACACAAGGTCAGAAAAGAACGCATCAGAGTTTTCTTGAGTGAAATTAAAGTGATTTTCGGGGGTTAGGCAGTTTTATAGCTTATGGTAAAAGGTTCCAAAGGTCTTGGACATCGCAAGGGGGCAGTGAGTCCTAGTTCCATCTGCCTGTTGAAGGAAGTCAGGAAAGGAGTGAAAAGAACGTGGACGTAGTTTATTGACTAACATCCTATGGGGCTTGTTAGAAAATATTTGTTTTGCCCATATTATGGATTTAGCTGCCTTACTGGATAAGGATATTGTTCCCGGAGGGAGGTGACCTTATGTAGTTTTGCCACTGTGGGCTTACACAGAAGCTGATGCTCCGCCGTTGGTAATGCCTCGTACACACGATCGGAAATTCCGCTAGCAAAAGTCCGATGAGAGCTTTTGGTCTGAAATTGCGACCGTGTGTATGCTCCATCGGACTTTTGCTGGCGGAATTCCGGCCAGCAAAAGATTGAGAGCATGTTCTCTATTATTCGCTCGGAAAAAGTTCCGATCGGAAATTCCGATCGTCTGTACCAATTCCAACGTGCAAAATTCCTACGCATGCTCGGAAACAATTCGACGCACGCTCGGAAGCAATGAACTTAATTTTCTCGGCTTGTTGTAGTGTTGTATGTCACTGCGTTCTTGACGGTCGAAAGTCCAGCGAACTTTTGTGTGACCGTGTGTATGCAAGCCAAGCTTGAGCCGAATTCCGTCGGAAAACCCATCAAGATTTTTTCCTACGGAAATTCCGCTCGTGTGTACGGGGCATAATTCAGCCATCAGGGACTGCTGAAGTCTGTTCCTATCTTTCTTCAGGCGGGAGCCTTCCGCGATTCAAGCACTAAAAGTACAAGCGATAAAAGTATGCCTTGTGTGCCTCCCACAGTGTAGATGTATCCTGAACAGATCCTACATTGAGTTGGAAAAATTCCTTCAATTCTGAAGCTAATTTCGTTCTCATGGCCTGTGATTGTAGGAGGTGATAGTTAAGGCGCCTGTGGCATGCCCTGGAAGGGGTCTGGGACAGGATGACATCCAACGTGATAGGGGCATGGTCGGATCATGTGATGGGAGAGATGTCCGATTCAACAATGTAGGGGATAAGTGGGGCAGAGGTGAAAATATTATTCACTCGGTAGTATATTTTATGGGCCATGGAATAAAAAGTGAATTTCTTTGTGGAGGGATGTTTAATCCTCTATGAGTCAAACAGTTGGTGGGATCTGATACATTTGCGAAAGGAATTTGCTTGGGAGGTGACCTTCCATGAGGGGGGTATCTTGGAGTATAGTCTGTCTATCTCTGGTTGGGGACATGACCAGATTGAAATCCCCACCGACAAACATGAAAGGTTGGGAGTGGTATTGGGGAGACTCAAAGACCTTGTTGAGAAAGTCAATCTCTCCATAGTTGGGGGCGTATATATTGACTAGGGTAAAAGAGGGAGACATGTAGTCACACTCCAGGATAAGAAACCTCCCATGGGGTCAGCATGCGTTGTTTTGACCCTAATGGGACAGGACTTTTTAATTAAGATTGCCACTCCAGCCCTGCCTGTGAAATCAGAGGCAAGGTAGGAGGAAGGAAAATATTTCAAAGCAAACTTCAGTGAACCCCCAGCACGAAAGTGCGTCTCCTGGAGCATGACCACATCAGCGCGTGCGGACCTGAACTCCTTCAAGGCCAGCCAACACTTTTGGATAGAGATCAAGCCCTTTACATTATAGGAAAGTATCCTCAACACCATGTGAACAGCATTAGTGGCTCATTTAGGCATATAAAACATAGAGGAAAGCACAAAATAAAAGACAATAAAACCTGATATAAGCATGTTAAACAGAATAGACTTACTAGGATACGTGTAAAAGTATGTAGACCTCAATAGCAAAAAAAGAAAAATTGGTATCATCAACCTACAGAGCTGACATGTGAGCATGGACATTTAAACACAAAATAAGAACTGAAAAAAAGAAAAAACAACATTTGAAAGCCTGAAACACATGAGGGTCTCCAGCAGGTGACTCAGGATATGGGGTCCTCCCGCTCTCCTTGTGAGCATAACTATAGCGACATGAGTAAGCAAAAAGAAAACCTGTTGTAACCAGTCAGAACATCAAAACCCCATGGGGATGGGAACATTTACCAGTGAAAAATAGGGTAACTCAAAAACTATAATTCAGACTACAACACTGAGTAGCCTATGGACAAAGGATAAGGTAAGATCTAGGAATTTTGTCCCGGGCACATCAAGGAGGTTGCTTGGAGGATCGGGGAGTGTTGAGATGGGAAAACAAGCATCTTCGACTGGGGGTCCAGACATGGCTGGGGGTAGAAGGAATAGGATGACCTGGTTCGAGGGGAGGAAGCAGAACTTCTTCAGGCAAAGGGGGGAGGTTCAGGCTTTTTATGTAGGCTTCCCCTTCCTGAAGATATTGGAGGCTGTATTGGGTGCCCTCTCTAGATACGATGAGACGAAAGGGGAATCCCCAGTAGTATGGGACCTGGTGATGCTGCAGGTGGGCTGTGATAGGGCAAAGATTTCTCTGTTTGGACAGGGTGATGGAAGAGAGGTCTCTGAAAATCTGGTTCTTTGCCCCCTTATATGCAATCTAGGACTTGTTGCGTGTAGCCAGGGTTAGGGCTTCCTTACTGTCATAAAAGTGAAACAGCACAATAACATCCATGGGCCTAGCTCCGGCCGGAGGTTTCTGACCCAAGGAGAAATGGGCCCTATCCAGTCGCCAGTCGACATCCACCACCATGGGGGCCAGTATGTTAAAGAGACCCAGGAGATACGGGCGTAAAGTGGTGTCACCCACCGTTTCAGGGATACCTCGGAAGTGTAAGTTTTGGCGCCTCTCCCTGTTCTCCAAATCCTCCTGCTGCAATTGCAGTTGGGAGACTGAATTTATGAGGGTATCGTCCTCAAGAGCATGTACATAGTTCACCATCTCGTCAAACCTGTTCTCTAAAGTGTCAGCACGCTCACCTATTTGGGTGATTTCTCCCCGCAGTTCCAAAGAATTCTTGCCCACCTCCACAATATTGCGGGTGATTTGTAGCAGAAGATTCTGCAGTTTGTCGTCTAGTATGTCCGGGGTTAAAATAGCCTTAGCAGAGGGAGATTTAGTCCCAGGTACCTGATCTGTGGTCGGAGCGAGGTTACCGGCTTCCTCAGTCCCCAGAAGTGGATCCATCGTGGTGAAGGGGTCAGCAAGGGAACTCGAGGCCGAGGATTGCGGCCTAGTAATATAACAGTCCATAGCCGTTCCCGATCAGGGCCCAAACAGCGGACAATAGCAGTGCTACTGCTGGCCAATCTTTCCCATGGGGTGTCC
The DNA here is from genome assembly GCA_028564925.1 of Lithobates sylvaticus. Lineage (NCBI taxonomy): Eukaryota > Metazoa > Chordata > Amphibia > Anura > Ranidae > Lithobates > Lithobates sylvaticus. The sequence continues at coordinate 58,283,109 of CM053036.1, read as the reverse complement.
ACAGAGCGGAGGAGATGATCAGGCTTACCCCCGATGTTGTTTCAGGCAAGTGTAGCTTCACGGAGGTCACGGAGAGCTGACGGGGCCCGGAGCTTACTCAGAACATGTCCGCCATGCCAGAAGCCTTGCATGTGCCCCCGGATTTAAGCATTTCATTTTAGTTTCATACACCTTTAACATGAGTTGTACTGTACTACTTTTTTGGTTGGATGGGAAAATAACATACTTTATTTTTATTTATTTTTTTAAATCTTAATTTGATAAGGTGCTCAACTTAATATGTGCTACAAGGTAATAACAGAAAATTATTTGTAAACTAATATTTCATCTGGAATAAATATATACGTAATAACTTTAATGTCTCTGGGAACAAGCACTTTAGAAGGATATTATTAAAAAAGACTGTATTATTGGGTAAATTACTTCTACCGATACTGCTTTGGTGCTAGTGCCTGTATAAATTAGTTTAATAACATGCATAATTGGCTCCATTAAAGCACACGGTCTGAAATTTTAAACAGCACAAAAAGTGCTGGGTTATATTCCCAGCGAGATGAGGTAATAGTATGGATTGTGAATATAAAGAGGGGTTGGGGCCAAGGCCTTCTGCGATGCAAAATCCTTTCTTCGTATTCTAAATAATGTCATGTTCTGTATTTCAAGGCTGCAGAAAAGGCAATGAAAAATCAGTAGTAGATAGCTGTTTCAATTGAATCCCGTCATTGAACTGGTTATAGGGTCTATCCTCAATACAGAATGTATGACAGGTCCCCTTTTCTAAAATTAATGTTAATGTAAAGTGTTAAAGCTGAACTCCAGACAGATATAAAAGACACACTTTTATTGCAGCTCTGCACTCATGAGCACATACACTATATTGTCAAAAGTATTGGGACACCTGCCTTTACACGCACGTGAACATTAATGGCATCCCAGTCTTCACCCGTAGGGTTCAATATTGAGTTGGCCCACCCATCGTAGCTATAACAGCTTCAACTGTTTCTGGGAAGGCTGTACACAAGGTTTAGGAGTGTGTCTATGGGAATGTTTGAACATTCTTCCAGAAGCGCAATTATGAGGTCAGGCACTGATGTGGACGAGAAGGCCTGGCTCGCAGTCTCTGCTCTAATTCATCCCAAAGATGTTATATCGGGTTAAAGCCAGGACTCTGTGCAGGCCAGTCAAGTTCCTTCACCCCAAACTTGCTCATGCATGGACCTTGCTTTGTACACTGGTGTGCAGTCATGTTGGAACAGGAAGGGCCCACCCCCAAACTGTTCCCACAAAGTTGGGAGTGTGAAATTGTCCATAATGTCTTGGTTTGATTTGATTTGATTTGATATTGGATTTGTATTGCGCCCAATGCGCTCCATTAGGAGCGCGTCTAGGCGCACAGAGACACTAAAAACCTAAACCTAAAAGTTGAGATTTCAAATAGAACGTTAAAAAAACAGAGCCTAGGGTGCCCAATATGAAAGAGGTAAAGTAAAACAGAAAGAAACCGGGGGGGGGGGACTAAACCCTCCAGATGGGGGAGGAAAAAGAGCATACAAAATCCATGTTTTTTGCACAATTCCTATTCTTCATCAGATTATCCGTAGGCCTGGATGAAGAGGAAGGTTTTTAAACCCTTCCTGAAACTCAGGAGGGAGGGTAAGGACCTAAGAGACGCTGGAAGGGAGTTCCACAGCTCATTGCCTATTGTAACCAGGCGTCTGTTACCAGTAAATTTTAGTCTGCTGATTGTCGGTTCTGTGAGAAGTAAGTTAGCCGATCGGAGTGGTCTTGACGGTACATAGTGAGAGGCCCATTCAGATAGATAAATTGAGCCCAGTTTCCGGTGTGCCCTATACATAAAGCACATTGCCTTGGTATGCTGACACCTTAAGAGTTCCCTTCACTGGAACTAAGGGGCCAAGCCCAACCCCTGAAAAACAAACCCACACCATAATCCACCCTCCACCAAATGATTTAGACCAGTGCACAAAGCAAAGTTCATAAAGACATGGATGAGCGAGTTTGGGGTGGAGGAAATTGACTGGCCTGCACAGAGTCCTGACCTCAACCCGATAGAAAACCTTTGGGGGGCGAAGGGTGGGCCAACTCAATGTTGAACCCTACAAACTAAGACTGGGATGCAATTAAGGCTCATGTGCGTGTAAAGGCAGGTGTCCCAATACGTTTGGTAATATAGTGTATATCTGCACTACATTTAAGCGCCTACTACCACTCAGCAATAAGCTGCCAAGACGGACTGGCTCCATCCATTTTTTGGTCTTTGTTTTTGCCTCCCCACAACCTGAGATGAACTGAACGTTCTCCTTTTGTTTCTTTGATTGTTTTTATATATTAACTTTTTATTGAATTAACTGTCACAAGCATATTTAGCAATTTGAAGAAGCAGCACGTTACAGCGAAGCGTGTAATTAAACCATTGCACCGGACAGTAATTCTTCCTTTTTCTGGATGGTTTAATATGGGGATTCATTTATATATTTTTAAGATGTTTTAATTGCTGTACAATAAAAGCAATGTATTTTTGTATATAACATTTTTTTTTTGTGTGTGTAATTGGACAATCACGTAAATACCAGCAGGCCAACTTAAAGTGGTTGAAAACCCTTTACAACCACTTTAAACTACAGGCAAGCCTATATTTAGGCTTAACTGTAGCTGCACTGGATATCTCCTAAACCTGCACGGTTTTAGGAAATATCCCTGTATTTGCATGTGCCGACGTCATCGGCACATGCACACTTAAGCCAACTGAAGCAATCAGTTAGCCTGTGCAGTTCCCGGCGGCTCCCAGTAAGTCCCCAGGGAGATGTCAGCCTCCGGAGCAGTGAAGAAGGACCGCTGCGGGGGGTTCGGTCTCAGGTAAGTCATTCATAATGAGATAGTATGCTATGCATAATAGCTCATTATTCCTTTATCTTTCAGTTTTTTTTTGGATAGCCTAAAACGGGTTTAAAACCACTTTAAAACACCCATTTTGTTTCTCTTCATAGTACTTTTTGCAAAAGGTTACATGCCCCTCATACCCAGAAGCACTACGTAGTTCCAAAGGACTCAGATGTAGCAATGGAGCATGTTGAAGCTTAGTACCAGTGCAGAGAAGGGCAACCAAACTGATAAGAGGCATGGAGGAGCTCAGCTATGAGGAAAGATTAGAGGAATTGCATTTATTCACTCTTGATAAGAGGAGAATAAGGGGGGATATGATCAACATGTACAAATATATAAGGGTCCATATAGTGAACTTGGTGTTGAGTTATTCACTTTACGGTCAACACAGAGGACAAGGGGGCACTCCTTACGTCTAGAGGAAAAGAGATTTCATCTCCAAATACTGAAAGGTTTCTTCACAATAAGAGCTGTGAAAATATGGAAAAGACTCCCTCCAGAGGTGGTTCTGGCTAACTCAGTAGATTACTTTAAGAAAGGCCTGGATACTTTCCTAAATGTACATAATATAACTGGGTACTGACATTTATAGGTAAAGTTGATCCAGGGAAAATCCGATTGTCTCTAGGGGGATCAGGAAGGGATTTTTTTTCCCCTGCGGTAGCAGATTGGAGCATGCTCTTTTGGGTTTATTTTGTGCCTTCCTCTGGATCAACTGTGGGTATAATATGGGGTTTATTGGATTGTACGATATATTTTATTTTTATTTAGTATTTCTTTTTTTTATGGTTGAACTGGATGGACTTGTGTCTTTTTTCGGCCTATGTAACTATGTTAAGGGGGGTAAGAGAAACTGTCATATATGAATTTATAGTGGTCCACATGAAAAAACCCAGACGTTGCCAACATCCCAAAATTGGACAATATTATAAGAAGAGTAGCCTCCAAATGACCTAAATATATGTTTCCTCTCACTTGCTGTTGTGTTTTAGGGATAGTGGGAGAATGGAAATCTCCCCAATGGAGAGATCTCCCAAAGTAAGCTGACAAGGCATCTAATGCCTCGTACACACGAAGGGACTTTCCCGCGGGATTGTCCGCTGGACTCGAGTCCGCCGGACAATCCCCCCGTGTGTGAGCGCCGGCGGACTTTTTGGCGCCAAAAATCCGGCGGACTAGGTTTTAAGTTTTGTTTTTAAAATTATCCGCCGGACTTGGCAGTCCGGCAGACAATCCCGCCGTTAGTATGCTAGTCCGCCGGACTTTTGAAATGAACGGACTTGCCGATCATCGGAAAGTCCGTTCATTTAGCACGTGACTTCAGGTAGACGGAGCTAGCGAAGGCAGTGAATGCCGCCGCGCTAGCCCCGTCACCTGGCATGGATTTAAAGGGAATCCCCACGGCAAAAAAACGGCGTGGGGGTCCCCCCCAAATCCATCTCAGACCCTTATCCGAGCACGCAGCCCGGCAAGCCAGGAAAGGGGTGGGGACGAGCGAGCGCCCCCCCCCCCTCCTGAGCCGTACCAGGCCACATGCCCTCAACATGGGGGGTGCCCTGGGGAAAGGGGGGCCGTGTGGCAAGAACAGAAGAGACCCCGGAAGACCCCCGAAGGCGGATCGAGACCCCCAGACGACGGCGTCGAGGACGAAGAAGGTAGCCGGCCTCCTCTTCTCGGTAAAAGAGCTAGGTAAATAGCGGAGGAGTCCAGCGAGAAGACCCCCCAAGACGGAAGAAGACCCTTCGGAGCAGTGCAATAAAATATTTTTTAAAAACTGTGTGTTTTTTTTCTTTACACTTTACACCTTAGATGAATGGGTAGGGGTACATCGTACCCCATACTCATTCACATAGGGTGGGGGCCGGGATCTGGGGGCCCCCTTATTAAAGGGGGCTCCCGGATTCCGATAAGCCCCCGCCCGCAGACCCCGACAACCAACGGCCAGGGTTGTCGGGAAGAGGCCCTTGTCCTCATCAACATGGGAACAAGGTGCTTTGGGGTGGGGGGGCGCACAGCCCCCTTTCCCCAGGGCACCCCCCATGTTGAGGGCACGTGGCCTGGTATAGCTCAGGAGGGGGGGGGGGGGGGCGCTCGCTCGTCCCCACCCCTTTCCTGGCCTGCCGGGCTGCGTGCTCGGATAAGGGTCTCAGATGGATTTGGGGGGGACCCCCACGCCGTTTTCTTCGGCGTGGGGTTTCCATTTAAATCCATGCCAGGTGACGGGGCTAGCGCGGCGGCATTCACTGCCTTCGCTAGCCCCGTCTACCTGCAGTTACGTTCTAAATGAACGGACTGCTCCGTGTGTGGGCAAGTTCGTTCATTTTCAAAAGTCCCGCAGACTTTTTCCCGTGGATTGTCCGCCGGAGAATACCGGGCGTGTGTGGGCAAGTCACACGCTCGGAAGTCCGGGCGTGTGTGGGGAAGTCCCCCCCTCGGAAAGTCCGGCGGTTTGTCTGCTGGACTAGGTCCGGCGGAAAAAGTCAGAACGTGTGTACGCGGCATAACTCTACCCTATCCTATTCATAACTATTTAAAAAACAAACTCTACATATGCTTTAAACATACCAGACCACTTATTTAGATTTTTGGCTTTATTTTCCACCAAGCCGAATTCAGTAATGACACACAATACTGGGGCTTTATACCCCAAATCATAGAGTTTTATTGAATCCCGTTAATCCATCATCCCATTTATATATTTTTTTTTCCAATAACCCATTTATATTTTTATTCTTCACAAGTACAATGTGCAAAACGCCCCAACATTTTGCTCAAGTGAACAAGTGTTCATTAAATGTGACTTTTTTTAATCAAAAAAGTCTCTTGGCACGTCATGTTTTTCACAAACGCCATCATTTTTTCCTTCTAATTATATCCTCAGAGTCATACAGCCAGGAAGACAGCGTTTTTTAAAGAACACACTCCGGAGCTCGTGTAAACTTTCCTGCTCTCCTGGAATATCAACAGCGAGTAGACTTGTGACAGAACATGATGAAGGAAGATTTGGAACCCATGACGTGTTCTGTCACGCCGCTGACATCCTTTAAAAAGAGCAACTTGACAAGCCGTTAAAATAATTTGATGCGCTTTACATTTGGCTGAAAATGATACACTGTGCTTTGACACATCTTTGAAAACGCTACTTATGTTTGCTATTGTTTATGGGAACAGACAGATGCAGAAACCGTGTTCAACAACTGCTTCATTTGCTTGTCTGTGTTTTCCAAAAAAAATATATTTTCAGTTCTTGTTACATATACGAGCAAAATGTGTGTGTTTGTTTAACGGCAGAAAGTGTTAGAAAGAAATACAAAATGGCAGTGTAAGCGTGTCAAAAATTATTTGTTGTTACACAACAAATATAGTTATGAAAAATTAACCATTTCAGCCCCGGAAGGATTTACCCCCCTTCCTGACCAGAGCAGCACAGTGGTGTAGTGGGTAGCACTCTCACCTAGCAGTAAAAAGGGTCGTTGGTTCGAATCCCAACCACGACACTACCTGCCTGGAGTTTGCATGTTCTCCCTGTGCCTTTGTGGGTTTCCTCTGCTTTCCTCCAACGCTCCAAAGACACGATGGAAGGTTAATTGGGCTCTGTCCAAAATTGGTCCTAGTATATGAATGTGAGTTGGAGACCTTGGTTTGTGGGCTCCTTGAGGGTAGGGACCAATGTATGTGTGGAGCACTGCATAAATTGATGGTGCTGTATGGGTACCTTAAATAAATAATGATATAATAGATGAGCATCTTAACCGCTTCAATACAGGGCTTTTAAACACCCTTCCTTACCAGAGCACTTTTTGCGATTCGGCACTGCGTCGCTTTAACTAACAATTGCGCGGTCGTGCGACGTTACACCCAAACAAAATTGACGTCCTTTTTTTCCCACAAATAGAGCTTTCTTTTGGTGGTATTTGATCGCCCCTGCGGTTTTTATTTTTTGCGCTATAAACAAAAGAAGAGCGACAATTTTGAAAAAAAACACAATATTTTTTACTTTTTGCTATAATAAATATCCCATTTTTTTTTTTAAAAAACTATTTTTTTCCTCAGTTTAGGCCGATACGTATTCTTCTACATATTTTTGGTAAAAAAAAATCGCAATAAGCGTATATTGATCGGTTTGCGCAAAAGTTATAGCGTCTACAAAATAGGGGATAGATTTATTGAATTTTTTTTTTTTTTTTTACTATTAATGGCGGCGATCTGCGATTTTTTTTTTCGTGACTGCGACATTGCGGCGGACACTTCGGACACTTTGACACATTTTTGGAACCATTCACATTTACACAGCGATCGTTGCTATAAAATTGCAATGATTACTGTGTAAATGTGACTGGCAGGGAAGGGGTTAACGCTAGAGGGCGCTGGAGGGGTTAATATGTGTCCCTATAGGAATGATTCTAACTGTAGGGGGAGGGGACTTAAGGGGAGGAGACCGATCATGTGATCCTCCGTACTGGGATCACATGATCGGTCTCCTCCCCGCTGACAGGACGTGGAGCTGTGTGTTTACACACACAGCTCCACGGTCCCGCCCGGTCCCGTTGTTTTAACGGGCAATCGCGGGTGCCCGGCGGACATCGCGGCCGCCGGGCACTCGCACCGGGTCCCGAGCGATGCCGCGGGCGCGCGCCGCGCGCCGCCGGCGCGCGCGCGCGCGCCCCCCAGGCGGCCGGGAATCCGAGGACGTCATATGACGCCCACCCAGGATGGTAGATCCACCTTGTGGGCGTCATATGTCTATGGGCGGTGTTGAAGTGGTTAATGAGACACAATGTACAGGGATAGGGACAATTGTAGACACTCACTCAGGATCGACTGGTGTCTTTATTCAACCTTACTAACTATGTAGCACTTTTTGCGATACGGCACTGCAATGCTTTAGCTGACAATTGCGCGGTCATGCAACGTTTCACCCAAAGAAGATTTACTTCCTTTTTTTCCCACAAATAGAGCTCTCTTTATTTGATCACCTCTGTGTTTTTTTATTTTTTGCGCTATAAACGAGCGCCAATTTTGAAAAAAGCTATATTTTTAACTTTTTGCTATAATAAATATCCCCAAAAATATATAAAAAAAACTATTTTTTTTCTCAGTTTAGGCCGTATTCTTCTACATATTGGTAAAAAAAAAATCGCAATAAGTGTATATTGATTGGTTTGCGCAAAAGTTATAGCGTCTACAAAATAGGGCATATATTTATGGCATTTTTATTATTATTTTTTTTTTTTATTACAAATGATGGCAATCTGCGATTTTTATTGTGACTGGGACATTTTTAAACTTTTGACACTATTTTAGGAGCATTGTCATTTATACAGCGATCAGTGCTATAAAAATGCATTGATTACTGTGTAAATGACACTGGCAGGGAAGGGGATAAACACTAGGGGGTGATCAAGGGGTTAAGTGTGTCCTAGGGAGTGATTCCAACTGTGGGGGGATAGGCTACCACTGACATGACAGCGATCACTGCTCCCAATGACAGGGAGCAGTTGATCTCTGTCATGTCACTAGGCAGAACAGGGAAATGCCTTGTTGACATGGGCATCTCCCCGTTCTGCCACTCCATGACGCGATCGCGGGCCCCTGGCGGACATCGAGTCACGGAGCATGGCCCCCGGTGGCCATTGTTCCGACGTACATCATCGTGCACTGGTGGGCATGTGGTTGAATATATATATTAATTTACGAGTGCCATATGATTATTTTGTGCCACAAGGCTTTTGTATATCTGTGAAGGTTCTCATTTGTCCACTGTAATGCAACAAAATGTAGGCAGGTGTCTAATTTGTTCACTCATAGAGTTAATATGCTGTGGTGTGTCTGTGTCAGGACCAGGATCTCAACCCAAGACCTCTGTGGTAACTGACCGTGGCTCTTCTTGCTGTGCCACATGAGATGCTGGACTGCTCCCTGTCTGATCTCTTAAGGCAATCTTGCCTTGTCTCTTGTTTCTTGTGAACCTTGAGCTCTTTGCTCCTCCTATGAACTTCCTGATTTAAGTCATGTCCCTGCTATTCCTGTTTGCCAGATTATTGTGCGCTCCCCCCACACACACTCCACACAGTGCTGCTGACCAGAAAAGGAGGGGGACGAGCGGGAGAGCACAGAGAGGCGCTCTTCTGCCCACACTCCCTGTCACAGCCATTCTGACAGAGAAGGAAGCGTGGTGTTCAACAGGGGCAAGTAGGCTCCAGCACATGCAGCCAACAGCTCTCCCTTGTCACAGTGAGTGTGGCCTCTTGTAATAACCGGAGAGCAAGAAGGGGGCGGGGATCGGCTGCACTCGCTCTGCCCCATGCTAAAGATGGCCATGGAGAGGAGGAGGGAGGGGAACACTCTGGCACATCAGCACCCCCTCCTCTGCGGCGCCGGGGTGCACTGCACCCCACACACCTGCCCAGGATCGGTCCTGCTGTATGGTCTACCCTTCTAAGCAGCAAGATCCCTATGTTAGGACCCACTGCATAACAGAACCATCCTAGAGGCTGCACCTGGACCACAGGCCTTGCAAAGTATACAGCAGCTTTCCTCCATGCCTTCGGGCTGAAGCAAGCAAAGTATAATGTGTGATGTCTAAAGATCTGGTGGAGGAAAATCAGTGTTTAAAGCTATGGCATGGGAAAGACACATATAGGAGAGGTATAAGGGCTGCACACCCCAAAACAAATATCGTAATATGGGAAAAATCCCCCCAGGGGGCTTTAAAGCAGCAATACAAGCAGATTTGATTAAATAAAAATATTTTATTTGTAAATGTATGAAGGTATATAAAAATATATAGACTCTGGTTAGGGTATAACAAAAACATTCCACATAACAGAAATGCAAACACAAAATTACAGCATCACATATCATTGGTCTGTAGTGATAAATCTGACACGTTTCAACCATTGTGGTCTTCTTCAGGGAGTAGGTTTGCTGTTGAAGAGATATATTTAGTATCTCAAAACAATGTCAAATATCAGAAAGGACATTACAACATGTGTTCAATTACATATATGTGAGGCATAATTACCACTGAAAGGTGAAAAGAGAGATCTCTTGAACATCATTTTTAAATAGTTGGATGATCCCTGTGGGTCCATAGCCCTCCACATCTCAATGGCGGATTAGGCCCAATACGATACGGCCTACAAGCAGTCACTCTAGGGACTCCCCAGGAGGGTAAGGGAGGCCAACACCTGCAGCAATTTCCCAATGATATCATTGTGTCAAGAGGGGTTATACATGGTCCTAACATACTACAAGATGTCAAAATGGATTCCAAATGTTTATTATTAATATATATGTCTCCTTTATGAAGATTTTAATAAATATTCATCGTAAAATGCCAGTAAGGTGCCAAAAGTTTAATTAATATAGAAATATTCAAATCCTGTTTAAGTAATTGGGTGAAATGTATAAATGTTAATGGTTGTTTGTGTGGGGGTGTGAAGGTAAGAAAAAAAATGAATGAAGGTGAAATTATGGACCCACAGGGATTATCCAACTATTTTAAAATTCTGGTCAGGAGATCTCTCTTTTCACCTTTCAGTGGCAATTATACCTCGCATATATGTAATTGAACACATGTTGTAATGTCCTTTGTGATATTTTACCTTGTTTTAAGATACTAAATATATCTCTCCAACAGCAAACCTACCCCCTGAAGAAGACCACAATGGTCGAAATGCGTCGGAGCAGCATCACTACAAACCAATGATATTTGATGTTGTAATTTTGTGTTTGCATTTCTGTTATGTGGGATGTTTTTTATACCCTAAGTCTATAGATTTTAAACGGCAACATACCATTGACCTTCATACATTTCCAAATAAAATATTTTTATATAATCAAATCTGCTTGTATTGCTGCTTTAAAGCCCCCTGGGGGGATTTTTCCCATATTACAGTGTTTAAAGCTATTTTCATCAACATTACTCTGTAGTGATTGTGGGGACAGTTGTAACTGGCAAATGAAAAGACATTATCCTTCTGGTGTGGTGCCCAGTGAAGCAATTTGGCTTTGATTGGCACTAACTCACAAATAAAGTAGTATGCTAATACTTGGCTACAGCAAATATATAAACTACAAAGCATGCTGTTCCCCTGTGCTGCTACCAAGCGCCACACCACTGCTAAGAGGTTCAGGTTAAACGCTATTCCAATAAAAGTAAGGAGGACAGTCCATAGAGTATCCCAGGAATTTCAAGAGTTCAAAAACACCCCCTTCATCAGGGAGGTTTGATTGATCACATTGTGAATAGACTATAAGTGATCTGGACCTTTAAAGTTATTTTTCCAGTGTGATTACAAGTACAAGCCTTGTCAGCAGCTGGTCTAGAATCACAGAGAGGGCTTAGTGTTAGGGCTAGAGGGGGGGTTAGTGTTAGGGGTTAGTGTTACAGGAAGAAATAGGGGTAGGGTCAGTGGGGGGGTTAGCGTTTCGGTTTAGAAGGAGGTTTAGTGTGAACGTTAGTGGTAGGGTTATTTTGTTACAGGAAGAGCTAGTGTGAGGGTTAGTTGGGAGGTTACAGCAAGGATTCATTTTAAAGGTAGTGGTGTGGTTATTGTGTTACAGGAAGAGATAGTGTGAGAGTTAGTGGTAAGGTTATTGTGTTACAGGAAGAGATAGTGTGGGGGTTAGTTGGGGCAGGAGCAGATGGTCCATAAGGGGCGCAGGGACACTGCCCTTCTAGTTTTTTCATGCCACATAATTACAGCCTAAAGCTCTAATTGGCTTGAAAAAGGTTGGGCTCGGGGCAAAGAGCACTGCACCCGAACCCACCCACTTGTGACACTTGGAAATCAATATTTGCTATTGTCTTCCGGCTTCTCCTTCAGGTTGGCTGGGAGAAGAAGTCGATGAAGCTGCGGAGGGGGGGAACCGTGAAGGGGTGAGTGCGGAGGGACCATGGAAGGCTGAGTACAGGGGGACCGTGAAGAGGTGAGTGTGGGGGAACCATGGAGGGGTGAGTGCAGGGGGACCATGGAGGGGTGAGTGCAGGGGGACCATGGAGGGGTGAGTGCAGGGGGACCATGGAGGGGTGAGTGTGGTGGAATCGTGGAGGTGTGAGTGCTGGTGGACCATGGAGGACTGAGTGCAGGGGGATCATGGAGGAGTGAGTGGAGACCTGGGGGGGTTTGTTTGCCACCCCCAAAAAAGTTTAGCACCAGCCACCACTGTTTGGGAGGTTACAGGGAGGATTAGTGTGAAGGTTAGTGGTAGGGTTATTGTGTTACAGGAAGAGATAGTGTGAGGGTTGTTTGGGGGTTACAGGGAGGATTAGTGTGAAGGTTAGTGGTAGGGTTATTGTGTTACAGGAAGAGATAGTGTGAGGGTTGTTTGGGGGTTACAGGGAGGATTAGTGCAAGGGTTAAGGGTAGGGTCAGTGTGTTACAGTAAGAGATAGTTTGAGGTTTAGTTGTAGGGTTACAGGAAGGATTAGTGTAAGAGTTATTCTGTTACAGAAAGAGATAGCCTGAAGGTTAGTGGTAGAGTTATATGTTACATATTATAGTAATCATTTTTTCACTTGATTTCACAAAATAATATTATAAGATAATCCAAGTCAAATGCAAATGTTTGCATGTAAATATACCCACCGCAATTTTTTTGTTTTTTTGCAGCCTGGCACAGATTAATGAGCATAGGAACCATTTTCTGGCCAGGGATAAGCCTGAGTCACTGAATTGGGTCAGGGTTACTAGGGGCCAGGGCTGAATGACTCATCCTGGCAGCTCTCTGGTGACTCCCCCTGGTATCTGGAAAGCTGGAGAACCTTCTAGAACTAGTGGGCTGAGGTAAGGTGGAGCTGCCTTGAGTATGTATGGGCTCTCAGCCAATCCCCAGAAGTGGGCTGGTAGGGAACTGGGTTAACCCATAAATAGACATGGGCCATGCCAGCAGGCAGAGTCGGGTGGAAGATGGAGAAGCAGTTCTGAAAAGAGGCTGTTAGGGATGGGTTTTACCTCGGGCTGGGTGCTCAGGAAAGCTGACCTGGAAGGATCCTAAGAAAGGAGGCAGTGGAGGGATTCATGCCAGGAAGGAGCAAGCAGAGACAGTGAGTAGCATGGTGCAGAAACAAGACAAGGGGAAAGACTGTCAGCTGTAACAGTGCTTTATTGAAGACCATTAGGGATGAGCCGAACACCCCCCTGTTCGGTTCGCACCAGAACCTGCGAACAGACCTAAAGCACGTGCGAACTTTAGAACCCTATTAAAGTCTGTGGGACTCGAACGTTCAAAATCAAAAGTGCTAATTTTAAAGGCTAATATGCATGTTATTGTCATAAAAAGTGTTTGGGGACCTGGGTCCTGCCCCAGGGGACATGTATCAATGCAAAAAAATGTTTTAAAAACGGACGTTTTTTCAGGAGCAGTGATTTTAATAATGCTTAATTTGAAACAATAAAAGTGAAATATTCCTTTAAATTTCGTACCTGGGGGGGGGGGGGGGGTGTGTATAGTATGCCTGTGAAGGGGCGCATGTTTCCCGTGCTTAGAACTGTCCCTGCACAAAGTGTAATTTTTGCAGGAAAAAAAGCTATTTAAAATCACTCGCGGCTAATGAATTGCCGGCTCCCGTAACACAGAGAACAGTCATTCATTGAAAGTCATTGATAAAAAAAAAGTCATTGATAAAAAAAAAAGTCATTGATAAAAAAAAAAGCGTGGGGGTTCCCCCAAATTCAATTACCAGGCCCTTCAGGTCTGCTATGGCTATTAAGAGGAACCCCGCTTCAAATTAAAAAAAAATGACGTAGGGGTCCCCCTAAATATCCATACCAGACCCTTCAGGTCTGGGATGGATTTTAAGGGGAACCCCGGCCAAAAAAAAAAATGGCGTGGGGTCCCCCTCAAAATCCATACCAGACCCTTATCCGAGCATGCAACCTGGCAGGCCGCAGAAAAAGAGGGGGGACGAGAGCGCCCCCCCCCTCCCTCCTGAACCGTACCAGGCCACATGCCCTCAACATTGGGAGGGTGCTTTGGGGGTCCCCACAACCCTGGCCATTGGTTGTGGGGGTCTGCGGGCGGGGGTTTATCAGAATCTGGAAGCCCCCTTTAACAAGGGGACCCCCAGCATCTTCTTCCACGGCGTCGGTCTCTTCTTCCGCGCAATGGGAGGCTCGCGCTGTGTGAGGCTTCGCTGCGTCTGACAGCTCTTTTATAATGGAGGGCGGGGCCACCTGGTGACCTCCGCCCCCCTCTGACGCACAGGGACGTCATGGGGACTTCCCTATGGCTTTACCCATGACGTCAGAAGTGTCAGCCCTGTCCGCCCTGACCGGGATTAGGTGGGCACACGACCCCCTTATCATACAGTTCCAGAGGACATGTCTCAAATTAAGACCTCCTAGGAAGCCTTCATTCCCGGCTTGGGACCTATCGATTGTCCTGGAGGCCCTATCTAAGGAGCCCTTCTTCCCACTGGAGAACATCTCCCTCTGGGATCTGACACTAAAAGTTACATTCTTGATTGCGATAACATCAGCAAGAAGGGTCTCAGAGATGCAAGCCTTGCTGGCCAAGGATCCATACCTGGTCATCTATCCAGACAGAGTAATCCTAAGACCCTCGGAACGCTTTATTCCTAAAGTTTCCTCTTCATTCCACTTCAACCAAGAAATCAACCTGCCAGCACTTGTCACGGACCAGGGCGATCCACACCCTCTGGATGCATACATCGTCCCACCCGTTTAAAGGTGATTCATATATACGGAGAATACTGGGGCGGGGGCCGTATCGTTATCTTATAGTTATGTGGTCCTATCAGGTTGTGGAGGCGGAGTCACAACCCAAAGTGTATGCTGCCACGAAGATGTGACAGGAAAAAAAAATTACGGAAAGGTAAGTATACAATTTTCCGTTTTTTCCAGGGAGACCCAACTTTTTACAGCATACTGTATATATTGTATTTTCCTTTCCTGTCGCATCTTCATGGCAGCATACATCGTCCCACCCATTTATAGGGTCACAGACACTGGGGGCGGGGGCCGTATCGTTATCTTATAGTTATGTTGTTTATGCCATGAAGATGCGACAGGAAATTTTTTTTTCCCATTTTAACACTTTGAGAAAAGCATATAAAAGTCTTTAGCTTTCATATACCGTAAATGTCGCAATTCATTGTTGTTTATACACAGGATTTGTTGGATAAAGCCTGTGTTGGCCAATGTCCATGTTGCCATTTGTTATAATGTCTCATAATGGCAAAACATTTATAGAGTGAAGAAACACTTCCAATACAGGTGCTCAGACTCAATCACACCCTTTTTAGGGTTACCAACTAACTAGTGCATCCAAACTAGGACACTTCTTCTGTTATAAACAGGTTTGAATGCTTATCCAGGTTGCATCTAGGGATAAGCCTAGTGTTCTATCTGAACACTTAACGTTTACAGCGTTATAACTTCTGGCTCTTAATGGTTGCTAGGGAAGCAGTGGATGCTTGCAGCCACTGTGTCTTTACCAACCACTGATGTCACCCAGTCTGATCACTTGCCGGGAATCCCTGGTCACATAAGCATATAGGAGGGGAATGAAGCAGGTTACATTGTTGAATAATATGGCCACACAGCACTATTTGCAATGATGTCACCACTATCCCAGCTCTCAATGGTTGCTGCGGATCAGGATAGCAGACTTCGGTCACCCCAGCGGAGATATGGACACGGCATCAGAGTTCCCGTGGCTGCTGCGGATCGTCCTTTCAACATACACCAGGACTGTGTCTGAGGATGAATACCGGGAGCTCAGGCAGCAGATTCGGGTGGAGCTCTGGATTGGAGCCCTCCAGCTCGCTGGTATAAAACAGGGCAAGTGCTTTCCAACCCAAGAGCAACGGGCCAGTGACCAACGGGGATTGCGGATGGCATTCCTGGGAGAGCAGCCCCAGGAGCAATGGGTGACTGAGTTGGACAGGCTGGTCTAGCAGGAGATAGAGCTGGACAATCATTATTGGGCTCTGCAATGGCACGCAGAGCAGGGATATTTAGGGGAGACAACAGAATGCTCTCCGGAGGGATATGACTTTGGAGGCCCTGGATTGCTGTGGGAGAGCCTTACAGATCGTTTTATGTTTGGCGATGAAGGGGAACCTACCCTTGAGGACCTGTGAGAATATAGAGAGGCTATGCTCGGTCTTGCAGGAGTCTCAGAGCTTAAACCTGATCTGGACCATTCGTTAAGGAAGGAACAGCATCTGGAAAGGGCATACAGGAAACACGTTCTGCAGCATGCCAGAGAATCGGCAGTGGAAACTCCGGAGATTGTCGTCCCCAAAGCGGAAGTGCTGACAATTGGGCAGAGCTCTGCTAACTTCTGCCCAGCACCAACAGTGGCTTCGGCCTTCTTGAGAGAAGAGGTAGTTGGCCTTTCTCCCACAGCACTGACAGGGACATGTGATTTTCTGCCAGCAGCATCTATGGAGTTACAACAAACTTCTCCAGCTTAAGATCTGGTAACTGAACAGAGGGTCCAAGACCTCTGTCCCACACTTTTATCAATTCCAGAGACTGGGGATTTAATGGATGTTTCTGTAGAGGAGGAACCACCTAGCAAACCCCCAGCAGAAGTGCTGGCAACCGGGCAGAGTGCTACCAACCTCTGCCCAGCACCGCTAACAGCTGCAGAGATCCAGGGAGCTGGGGCAGTCGGCCTCTCTCCCCAACAGTTAGCTGGAGCAGATGATGTAGGGAAGCTCCTACGCCCAGCTGAACTGCTGGCAACGGAACAGAGCGCTGCAGGCCTCTGCCCACAACTAACACAGGACAAATTTCCTGTAAAGGTGGATGGGACTTCAGTCTCCACCTGTATACCCCAGGGATGCTGGGCAGTAGGCCCAGATGCCCAACAGCATGACGGACTGAGCCCAGCCACCCTGTCTTCTCTCCTGCTGCTAAAGTGACTCCAGGAGGAAGGACCAGTCCGCACTTCCCCCCAGCAGCGGGTATTTTCTATGAGAGTGGCAGAGGTTGGCTGGGTGAGTAGTGCTCTGTTTGAAACAATTTGTTTGGGGTACTGTGTGGGTACAGGCATTAGAGGACTGGAACTATGGACTAACTTCGAAGTCAACCCATCTGGGGTCTCATCCTGTGTTAGTCTCCTGCTGAAAGGGGAGAAATGTGACAGACCTAGCCGGGACAGAGGCTGTCGGAGGGGACGGAATGCAAGCCTCTTGCCTTGTGATTATGGGCCCTGGCATTTGGGGGAATGGTGCTGTTTGTGAGCTGTATGCCTGGGGACCGCTGAGCTGGTTTTACTTGGATTCAGGTCCATGCTGACCCCCCAAGACACATAGACTCTGGATATGTATATGCCATATCAGCAATAGACTGGTCACACTGTTGGGACACAAGCTGTCAGATGCTAAGGTCATCAACTCCAGCCACCTGTCTGTTGTGTAAATGAGTTTAGTCTGGCTTCTAAGAATATTCCACAATGTTGTTGTGCTAATTAACCCTGTGTTGATGTTTATGGTAATATGGTAATGTCTATTGAATAGTCATTCAATGAGCTAGGAGCCTTAAAGTCTTACACTGAAAAGTCTTCTCTCAGTCAACTAGTCTGGTTCAATGATTAGATAATTAGCTCATGCTAATTAGGTTAGTTTTTAGTCATTCGGCTGTATATATTTGTGTGACATGTCAAATAAAAGTTATTCCTGATGTACCCTACACTGGTGTTGTCTGGTGACTGGGTGAGCTAAGGGGTCTTGGATTGTGTGGTACTGGACAGAGGAAGCATTTACGGCGGACATCTTGAGTATGGGATCCGTCACAGGAAGTAATTACAGTAAATTGTTATTATACAGGATTTCTATAGCACCAACAGTTTACGCAGGGCTTTACAACATAAGAGAAGACAATACAATTTAATACAGTAGGAACCAGAGGGCTTAGAGCTTACGATCTAAATATTGCAGGACAAATACAGTTGCAGTAATGAACATGTACTTTCTTAAAAAAACGATATATTCCCCTTCAGATAGGTCAATGATGTTTCCTTGGCATCCCTTACCCTTTGGGTACATGCAGCCTTAGAGTGGGGAATGTACCAATGCAGGTTATTAGGCTGACATTGACAACTTTCATCCTGGTTTAGATGAACGAGATTCAGACTGAACCCAAGCTTAGGTCTTTATGAGAATTTAAACATTTACAAATCAAATTACTATGTAAGGGTTTCCTCCACACTCCAACAAGACATGCCGGTAGGTTATTGCCTCTTTCAAAGTTGACCGCAGTATGTGTATGTATGCATGTGATGTAGGAACCTTGGATTGTGAGCTTCTTGAAGATAGAAACTGGTGCGAATGTACAATTTGTAAAGTGCTTCATAAATTTTCAGCATTACATAAATGACTGTGATGAAGAAATACATGAATACTCTGCACAGTGGTGGGGCATCCATAAGGGCGCATGGGCGCTGCCCCCTCTCTCCAGCCACCCCCTCTATCACCAATAGATAGATTCATGCATTGCATGAATCTGTCTATGGCCGCTGCTGCCACCCCCTATTCAGGTGCCCGGCCCCTTTTCGGGCTCCAGAAGCCTGAATTACAGTGGCGGGGTATAGGCCATAGGCTCTAATAGGCGTCAAAAAAGGTAAACAGTGAGCGCCACGCAGTTCACTCAGCTGTGCTAGGAAAGCGAATGAATATTCGCTTACCTAACACTGAACCGCTTCTCCATCAATCAGGTGCTCGGGTCTGTTACCTGTCACCTGATTGGCTGAAACAATAGGCTCTGTGATTGGACACCTATCAGGCGTCCAATCATAGGAGAGGACGGGAGGAAAGGACAGAAGAAGACATCAAGGACATGGAGGAAACCACTCGCCGCCGCCACCCGCTGCCCCACCGAGACAGGGTAAGTGCCGGGCAGACGGCGGGCGGGGAGGCACAGTGGCAGCATTCGATGGGCACAGTGGCAGCATTTGATGGCACAGTGAGAGCATTTGAATGCACATTTGCAGAATTTGATGGCACAGTGAGAGCATTAGATGGGGCACAGTGAGAGCATTAGATGGGGCACAGTGGGAGCATTTGATTGCACAGTGGGAGCATTTGATGGCACAGTGGCAGCATTTGATGGGCACAGTGGCTGCGTTTAATGGGCACAATGGTGGCAATTGATGGGCACAGTGGCTGCGTTTGATGGCACAGTGGCTGCGTTTGGTGGGCACAGTGGAGGCAATTGATAGGCACAGTGGTGGCAATTGATGAGCACAGTGGCTGCATTTGATGGTACAGTGGCTGCGTTTGCTGTGCACAGTGAGGCTGAAATTGAGGTTTTTTTTTTTCAGTTTTTTGGCGCCCCCCCCCCCCCCCCCAAAAAAAAATTTTGAGCACCAGCCACCACTGACTCTGAGCATGCATCTTCAAAAGGTAAAGAAACTTTGCCATGTATAAAGCTACATTATTCTATTCTCACGTTAGTATAACCCTTGATTTCAAATAAGCAACACGATCATAATGTACTATTAATCACGATGGAGTTGTATTTACATGTCAACATTAAATTGAGGCCTTTTTGACAAGCAGTAAATGGGATTTTCACATAAGATGAGGAATTCATGACAGAAGCTTTTGCTTGAGAAAGGTAACTGTTCATTTCTTCTCTACCCAAATGTTTTATTTGTCCAATTTGAGTGGAGATAGCCTTTTAGGGGAATGTTTGACGGTTCTGTAAATATATCATTTATGTATTTATTTATTTATTATGATCAAAATGTTTTTTCTTTTATTAGTCATATCAACCTTAAAGAGGAAGTTCACTTTCTCCCTTTAAATTTTTCTCCCCACTTACCTTTATGGCTGGGATGTCCTAAAAATAAATACTCAGCGGCTCCATGATCCCAGGCTTCTCTGGTGTACTCCACCACTTCCCAAGTCCCATGCTGCCATTTTCTCTTCTGGCTTCATCAGGAGGCTGCCTGTCTGTTCTTGGCTTTTGCAGTCAGCCCCCTGATGATACAATGGGGTGCATGATGATGTGCAGTGCAATGGAGTTTACCCAGGCCAAGTCCCACGCTGCCATTTTCTCTTCTGGCTTCATCAGGAGGCTGCCTGTCTGTTCTTGGCTTTTGCAGTCAGCCCCCTGATGATACAATGGGGTGCATGATGATGTGCAGTGCAATGGAGTTTACCCAGGTCATGTACACTGCAGTGCAGATTGCCCTGAAACCTCCTGGGATATGTGAAGTTAGTATCCCAGAATAATTCAGCTGGGGGATGTCATTTCTGCCTAGGAGAAGGCCAGAAATGTGGGGCCAGGACCCACTGCAAAGGTACTGTCTCCCCAAAGAATTAAAATATCTGATTGTGTAGTGGTGGGAGGGGTTGTAAGGAAAAAATTATGGAAGGAGATAGATGAGGGTAAAGTTGCCTTTAAATATTTATTTCCCTCTCCAGCCACCAGGGGAGCTTTAGACTCATTTTAATATGTCTTCCTCTGAGTCCCTGTTATTTACATAACTCAATAGCCTAGGCCAGGGGGTCTCCAAACCTTCTAAACAAAGGGCCAGTTTACTATCCTTCAGTTTAGGGGGGCAAGACTGTGGCCAGTAGGAGTAGAAAATGCCCCAGCAAAAGCACCTTTAATGCCCCATCATTGGTTTTAGTGGGAGCAATAGTGCCCTATTGCTGGTATCAGTGGGAAGAATCGTGCCATATTGTTGATATCAGTGGGAGTAAAGCCAAGGGAAAGGAAAAGATAGATTCTGGTGGTAGGGGTCTTAATTCTTAGAAGGATAGAGAGGGAAATCTGTCACAAAGACATGAAGCGCCAAACTGTCTGTTATCTACCGGTGCTTGGATTTGGCACATCATGGATTTGGTGGACAGATTACTGGTGGGGGGGGGGGATTGGGGAAGACCCGGCTGTCATGGTGCATGTTGGCACCAATGACAAAGTCAGAGGAAGATGTCCTAAAAAAACTATTTTAGAAACTTAGGAGCTAAATTGAGGAAAAGGACCTCCAAGGTAGTATTCTCAGAAATACTACCGGTACCTCAAGCCACATCAGAAAGGCAGAGGAGATTAGGGAAGTAAACAAGTGGCTGAGGAGCTGGTGTAGAAAGAAGGGGTTTGGGTTCCTGGAGAATTGGGGCGACTTCTCAGTTGGTTAACAGCTCTATAGAAGGAACGGACTGCACCTAAATAGGGAAGGTGCAGATCTGCTGGGAGTGAAGATGGCCGAAAAGTTTGAGGGGCTTTTAAACTAGGCGACGGGGGAGGGTGTGTAAAGAGAAAACAAGCAGCGCAAACAAATATAAATGGAGCACAGGTAAAGCTGAACACTATAGGTAATCACAAAGCCTATAATTAATATGCAAAACAATGGTTAATGCAATACATTTGGGAAAAAAGTCCATTCCACATAAAAGAAGAACTGTAAATGTCCCAAAAGTGAAAGACAAGATCCCTCGTGAAGGAAGGTGAGCTATAATCCTCCAGTGATGTATATGTGACAAGATCCTCCACCACAAAGCCAAATGCGCTTACCAGTTCAGGTGGACCTCTGTGCAACAGAAGGTCATATACACATTTGTCCACACAGGGATGAGGGTAATTGCCAGCGCAGCTTGGATATTTCCAATCCGGCAGGGTGGCTCTCCAGCCCAGCAAGGGTATCTGGCAATAATAGTCTCCAATGTAGCGGTGGTAGGCAGTGTAGTAATAAAGCCATTCAAGGTAAGTATGTGAAATAGAAGGGCACACTCTAAAGCCCCATACACAGGGTCGGATTCTGTCCTATCAGACAATGTTGTCGGAAATTCCGACCGTGTGTAGGCACCATCGGACATTTTCCATCGGATTGTCCGACGGACAATGTATCTCCTGCTCTAAAAATTTTCCGACAACAAAGTCCGATCACACCAATTCCGATCGTGTGTAGCGAATTCCGACGGACAAAGTGCCACGCATGCTCAGATCACATTACAAGACCAAAGCTATTGGCTACTAGCCTCTACGTAGTCCCGTCGTAGGCAACAAACGTCACCACGTTTAGAATGATCGGATTTTCGGACAACTTTGTCCGACCTTGTGTATGCAACACCAGTGTCGGACTAAATCCGTCAGAAAAAATTCGATGGATTTGGTGGTCGAATTTTCCGACCGTGTGTACGGGGCATAAGTGTACTCCGTAGGTTTATTTAGGATATTAAAGGCATAAAATGCTAGCTCAAACAAGCGAAAATAGTAAAAATGCCAATAAACGTTTACAGCAAGATCCACGGATCGAGCACAGAGAGATGGCAGCAGGCAATGTCCGTGCAAAAGCTCCTCCCCCCGATGAGGGGAGGGTCCAGAGGTAAAGTTAGTCAGCGCGGAACATATTCCAGAGGGTCGTATTGGGGGCATTAGTGGTAGGTTATATAAAGCACCTAAAACCGAGGTAAGTATAGTAACAAGTCATATTTGCAACCCCAGAGCACCTAATAAGGAGATAGTATGTGACTGGTCTAAACTACGTGGCATGTTCACCAATGTCAGGAGTCTGACGGACAAGATGGGAGAACTAGAACTACTGTTGTACGAGGAGGATTTAGATTTGGTAGGAATTATAGAGATTTGGTTTGACAGCTCTCATGATTGGCTGGCAACCATTCAAGGATATTCCCTATATCGCAGAGATATAGAGGGTAAAAAAAAGGGGGAGGGGTATTTGGGTGGCAAAAATATGAATGCAATCTACTCACTGGGGGGAGAACCTCTGGGGGAATCTAGGATGGAAAAGGACCTGGGCGTCCTAGTAGATGACAGGCTTAGCAATGGCATGCAATGCCAAGCTGCTGCAAGCAAAGCAAACCTAATATTGGCATGCAATAAAAAGGGGATTAACCTCCCTGGCGGTATGATTATTTCAGATTTTTGATGCTGAAAGCGGTCCAATTATTTTGCATGAAAATTTGGCGTTTTATATTGTAGGCCTGTAATTCTTAGGAATAACTCACTTAAATCTGTCCAAACAAGAGTCTAGTAGACATCCCAGGTATGATAAAGTTTGAAAAACGAAATCATAAATTCTAATATAATAAATAACTATAAATAATTATAACAAATAATAATATAATAATAATAAAAATTATTCAATAATGTAATCAAATCCAAAACACTGAAATTTTGCTCAGTTGCAGAATTGTCGCTGTCATTACTTTCAGTGTTTGATGATGGATTTCCCCACAAATCACTATCGCTCAATTCTGCAAGTGATTCTAATTTATTGTCGCTGTTTTCTAGCTGGTCTAAAACCACTTTTGGTTGCTATGGACAATCTGCAGTTTTCAGGCAGAAAGAACAGTATCTATAATATAAAACTGCATGCAGGACACTGAACAGACCACTAGGGACAAAAGGGATGTGAAATAAATTGATACAGTAATGCAATTTGTTAGATTACAGTGTACTGTATATGTATTGTGTGTTTTATTTTGAATTTGGCGCCGTTCTCTGTCCCCGTGCGGCGCAACGCTCGCAGGGAACGGAGCTCGGCTCCGTGATAGATCGAGCTGAGGACGGCTCGCACACAGTGCAGGGAGACATCGCAGGATCCTGGGGACAAGGTAAGTAAGCTGTACGTGGATCCTGCGATGCAATCCCGAGTGTGGCTCGGGGTTACCGCTTTTGATGCTGAAAATCCACCCCGAGCCACACTCGGGAATACCGTCAGGGAGGTTATACTCCAGAGATAAAAAGATAATTCTATAAAATAAGTAATCATATCTTATATTAACCTGCCGATAGCAGGGGGGATTTGCCCCGCCCGGCACCCCTCTAATCTTGTTGAAACCCCCCCTCTCCTCTCCCCTCCCCCACCCCTCACCAAAAGGAAAGAGTAAGGCCGCTTACACACGAGCAGACTTTCCCGCGGGTATTGTCCGCTGGACTGGAGTCTGCCGGACTATCCACCCGTGTGTGGGCGCTGGCGGACTTTTTCCTCCCAAAAGTCTGGCGGACTAAGTTTTAAGTTCAGACTTAAAATTGTCCGCTGGACTCGCGAGTCCGGCGGACAATCCCGCCGTCTGTGTGCTAGTCCGCGGGACTTTTGAAATGAACGGACTTTCCGACACACGATTGGAAAGTCCGTTCATTTAGAACGTGGCTCCAGGTAGACGGGACTAGTGAAGGCAGTGAATGCCGCCACGCTAGCCCCGTCACCTGGTATGGATTTAAAGGGGAATCCCTACGCCGAAAAAAAACGGCGTGGGGGTCCCCCCCAAATCCATCTCAGACCCTTATCCAAGCACGCTGCCTGGCCGGTCAGGAAAGGGGGTGGGGACGAACGAGCGCCCCCCCTTCTGAGCCGTACCAGGCTGCATGCCCTCAACATGGGGTCCCCCACCACAAAGCATCCTCCGGGACTGTGACATCATATGGGGGCGGGGTCACCATGTGACATGAGATGGTGCCCCCGCCCCTTGTTACTATATAAGTCACAACACCGCGTTTCTCTGCCATTACGGCGAGAGAGAGCGACGAGTCAACATCGGAAGAAGAAGAAGACGACGCAGAAGGCGACGCAGAAGACGGCGGCGACAGCGGCAAGAACAGAAGAGCGGGACAAGAACCCCGAAGGCGGAACGGGACCCCCAGACGACGACAGCGGCAGCGACGAAGAAGAAAGCCGGGCTCCTCCGCTAGTGAAAGAGCTAGGTAAAAGAGCAGAAGATAGCGGAGGAGTCCGACGAGAAGACCCCCCAAGGCGGAAGAAGACCCCCAGAGCTGTGCAATAAAATATTAAAAAAAATTGTGTCGTTTTTTTATTTACATTTTTTTCCTTAGGTGAATGGGTAGGGGTACATACTCATTAACATAGGGTGGGGGGCCGGTATCTGGGTGCCCCCTTATTAATGGGGGCTCCTGGATTCCGATAAGCCCCCCGCTCACAGACCCCGACAACCAGCGGCCAGGGTTGTCGGGAAGAGGCCCTTGTCCTTATCAACATGGGGACAAGGTGCTTTGGGGTAGGGGGCCCGCTCGTCCCCACCCCTTTTCCTGACCGGCCGGGCTGCGTGCTCGGATAAGGGTCTGAGATGGATTTGGGGGGGACCCACACGCCGTTTTTTCGGCATAGGGATTCCCCTTTAAATCCATACCAGGTGACGGGGCTAGCGCGGCGGCATTCACTGCCTTCACTAGTCCCGTCTACCTGGAGCCACGTTCTAAATGAATGGACTTTCCTCCGTGTGTAAGGCAAGTCCGTTCATTTCAAAAGTCCCACGGACTTTGGCCAAAACTCCGGCGGATTGTCCGCCGGAAAGGTCCGGGCGTGTGTGGGCAAGTCCCACGCTCAGAAAGTCCGGCGGCCCTCCGATGGAAAGTCCGGCGGTTTGTCCTCTGGACTAGGTCCAGCGGACAATCCTGCCGGAAAGTCCGAGCGTGTGTACGCCGTATAAGAGCAGACGAAGAAAAAAAACTGAGCAAATTTCAGTGTTTTTGATTTGATTACATTATTGAATACAATTTATTATCATTATATTATTCTTTATTATAATTATTTATAGTTATATATTATATTATAATTTATGATTTTGTGTTTCAAACTTTATCATACCTGGAATGTCTACTAGACTCGTGTTTGGACAGATTTAGGTGAGTTATTCCTAAGAATTACAGGCCTACAATATAAAAAATTTCCATGTAAAACAATGTACAGGTTTGAGACGCCAAAATCTGACATAATCATACTGCCAGGGAGGTTAGGGAGCTTTAGACTTGCAACTCCAATCATGGTTTCACTAACCTCTAGCCACTCACTTTGTAAGGACCAAAATTGTAGCCCTGCAGTCTATTAAAAACAGTGTTGGTTCCTATATTTCTAATCTCATACTTTTAGTCCAAAAATGTGCAAGCACAATTGATTCAGTTTTTAACAAACCTAAATCTGGACATGTTTGTGTATACCAGTAGTGATAATCTTATCGTTGTTCAGAAAAGACTTGAAAGGACAGAAGCATGAAATATCACAAGATTTCCGACATGACCAGAAACTAATTAGTAATTTTTGAAAGATTTTTACTGCCCACAAGCCACAAGCAGAGGCAAAAGTCACATGTAGTGCTTGTCGCCTTTACAAACACATTAGGACTCTGCGTGGCTTAGATAAATTGGCTTATTTCTGCAGCAAGGGAAAAAAAAAAAAGAAAATTGAAACAGAGAAACCATTAATATGTCTTGTGCCATAAATATCAAAAGTATAGCTGCACATCAAAGTCACATGAAATATATTGTTTCATTTCCTCTTCACAGATAGTGTATCGTGATTCGTGACATAGGGGAACATAACCTAAGGACCTCTTTACACCTCTATATTTTGGTGCCTTAAGTGAAGGCATGTGCATTATGTGTTACAACTTGCAATAAAGCATCCTATTTATTTGAAACAGTCACCTTTCCAAAACACATAGGTGTGAAAGCATCCTAAAGGAGCCATCAAGTTCAAACACCCATAAACTTGTTTTGTATCATCTGGTCTTCATTAAAGTAATATCCATGGCAATTGATTAGTTCCTTTGTTGATAGGTGCACTATTCCTCCCACTGACACTAATGATGGGTACAATTGAATCCTCACACTGGCAACATCGATGGGGCACTATTCCTCCCACTGATACCAATGATGGGTACAAATCCTCACACTGACATCTAAAGAGTCACTATTCCTCCCTCTGACACTTACAGTGGGGCACTATTCCTCCCACTGACACCAACAATGAAGCACTATTCCTCCTACTGATATCAAAGATGGGGCACTATTCCTCCCACTGACACTAATGATGGGTACAATTGAATCCTCACACTGACAACAACGATGGGGCACTATTCCTCCCACTGATACCAATAATGGGTACAAAGGGGTGGAGAGGAGATTTAAAAAAGCAATAAATCTTTAAACTTTGAGCAAATGAAGAATGGGAATTTCAACTGATATTTTTTCTTAATACAACCCTCATTTTCCCTGCTGTAAGGCCAGAAGGTGACATTTTTGGCTTTCTTTCATGATCTTATTTACAATTTAAATTGTATCTCTGAAAGGAATTCAAGAGTGACATGTACTTTTAACAGCTTCCAAGATAATCTCAAGCCATATGTCTGAGAGTAAATGAGTTTATTGCCTAAAAGGAAGATCCCACTTGTTTTCTTCCAGTGCACAAAATTGACTAATTGATGGGCAGTGTTCATTAATTTTCTGGACTCCCTTTACATGGAAATTGTATATTTTTAGCCATAATTAAAGGTCTCCTAAAAGGCAATTCCAGCTGGCACCAAGCTAATGCAAACAATATAAAATTAATGGAAATAAACAGATGAAGCGTTGATAAGATGCACACTGTAATCACTATGGACAAATTTGTGAAGATAAAACAAAACAGAGTACACCGGATAGTGGGATAAAACTTAAATCAATAAAATGTGAATAAATTGCACTTATAAAGAAGCGACTTGATCAGAGCATATGACCAGGTAACGGAACTCCCATTTGATCTCAGGCCCTTCCAAAAAGCTGGGAAAACGTCACTTCTTTGTGAGTGCAATTTATTTACATTCTATTGATTAATGGTTAGTTTTATCTGTACTACTTAATGCACTCCATTTTTGTTTTATCAGCGCCTCTGAGTGTGACAATGTTGTTGCATTTGGTGAGGGTGCAGCATTTGGCAGGTCATGTGGTTGGTGATTGGGATGGGTGCGTCTGTGTGTGCAGGCGTCTGGGGGTGGGGCTGTCCGCGTGGACCATACTCCGCCACACCATCAACGTCATCCCTTCAAGCCTCGCTTTCAAATCACTCAATTGCAGACTGACAGCGATGAGAGCCGATGGTGCGGGGGACGGTCTGTTTGGACTTCTTTGCCCCAGATGCCTACATACTTGGATGTGCCTCTTTTGGTCATCGACCGCGTGAGTTGCTGAATGTTGTGCCTTTGTTGGGTGTGGCCGTGTTGCTGCACTTGGAGGCATCTCTCTTCCCTTGTATACGCTGTAGCTCCTGCTGGATTTTGCTTCTAATTCCCTTGTGGAGACTTCCATTTGTGGATGGACATTTTATGATTACACAACCTATCACATTGCTATTAGGGATGTGCGAACGGTTCGGCCTGAGAACAAGATCGGGCCGAACTTTCGATGTTTGGACGTTCGACGAACAGCCGAACAAACAGGTCGTTTGACCGTTTGTTTGCCCCCCTCAAACCAACCACATTGCATTGCGACACTCAACAGTGCATTGCAAGCCCTGATTGGCTGAAGCAGTGAAAGCTTCAGCCAATCAGGGCACAGAGCACTGACAGAGTCATGATTGGACACTGTCTTCGTGACTTTATCCAATCATGGCTCATTCCCGCCCCACAGTATAAAAGTATTCTTTCAATGGCAGACATTTTCAGTGTGATTTTGGCATCAACAAATGTGTCCACAGGCAAAGGTGGAGGTGGTGGTTAGTCCTCAGGCAGGGCATCATTTCCTCTGTTTAGTGAGTTTGCCCGTGCTATCTAGAACGGGCATTCAGTGCTGCAGGAGGTTTCGTTACTGATCATAGAATGCGTCTGTCCACAGACTCCATGGACGTTTGACTTTTATAAAAATGAATCAGTCCTGGATTACCAGCTATGAAACCCCTGATGCCAATGTCACTGATTAAGTCTTTTTCGGATGTGGAATCTCTGCAGGGCTTCGAGGCTGCCTAGCTTTGAGGGTGTTCAATCATTTCATCTGGAAGAATGTTTTCGGTATAGGTTTCATGGGCACAATTAACACCTAAAGACCAATTTTTCAGCACCTGTTTGACAGGTGCATATCATTGCATTTTTTTCAGCAAGGCCAATTCTTGCTTTCATCAACAGTACCTCTATAGGGTTACGATGGGAAGGCGCCACCGACACCCAAAGACCAATTTTTGCGCACCTTTTACTTCTATCCAAAGTCAAAGTGAAACCAGAAGTTATCCAAAAAATCTCTAATCTTGTTCCCAGTGCACTACATTGTGGCCTCATCATACACGCTAGCTCCCCAGCCAGTGTTTATATTTTTTACTTTCTGCTATAATACATATCCCCAAAAAAAATATATAAAAAACAAATGTATTCATCAGTTTAGGACAATGTATATTCTTCTACATATTTATGGTAAAAAAAAATCACAATAAACGCTTATATTGATTGGTTTGCACAAATGCTATTGCTTTATGGACTTGTTTTTAAATGTTTTTACTGGTAATGCTGGCAATCTGTGATTTTTAGCAGGACTACGACATTGCGACAGACAAATCTGACCCTAATGAAACCATTTGGGGACCAGTGACATTATTACATTGATCAGTGCTAAAAAAATGCACTGATCAATGTATAAATTACACTGGCAGTGAAGGGTTACCACTAGAGGCGATCAAGGGGTTAACTGTGTTCCCTGAGTGTGTTCTAACTGTGTGGGGACTGGGCTCACTGGAACACCACAGAGATCGCTGTTCCCGATCACTGGGAACAGCAGATCTCCATGATGTCTCCTGTCAGAACAGGAATCTGCCTTGTTTACATACATGCGGGATGCCAGTGGACATGCTTGCAATGGAGAGTCAACAGGATGAAAGATGTTATATGTACAAAGCTAAGCAAAGCAAAATAAGCTGGGAGCGTGATGTCCAAGCCACTTTTTCCTGTCTTGACGAAACCACAATGGTCCTTATCTATTTAGTAGATGATAATTGATGGTATTAATGTACAAATGCACACAGAAAACATTTTTTTTTTTTACATGTAATATGTGCTTACTGGAGGGGTATTTAAAGGGGTTGTAAACTCTTGTGTTTTTTCACCTTAATGCATCCTATGCATTAAGGTGAAAAAAAAACCTGGCAGTGACCCCCCCCCCCAGCCCCCCTGTTTTACTTACCTGAGCCCTGGAACTTGACCCGGCGGGGATGCGCTGTCCCTCTGCCCGGGGTTCTCGGCTCTTGATTGGCTAGATTGATAGCAGCGCAGCCATTGGCTCCCCCTGCTGTCAATCAAATCCAATGATGCGGGGGCGGCGCCGAGTCATACATTCAGTGGCTATGGACGCCGAATGCTTGACTCGGGAGCGTGCCCGCAAGGTAACCCCCTCGGGAGAGAGGGGGTTATCTGATGTGGGTAGGAGCCTTGAGAGCCACCGGTGGACCCCAAAAATGGACAATTGGGGCCACTCTGTGCAAAACGAGCTGCACAGTGGAGGTAAGTATGATATGTTTGTTATTTAAGAAAAAAAAAAAAAAAAAACCCTTACAATCACTTTAAAATCCTACTATATACAATTGTACTATTTATGGATCCATGGATGAGACCATCCACCGGCACATTTGTTTAGCAATAACATTCCCCACACACACTCTAAACTTGGTCACATGTCTTTTAGTTAAACCTTTTAATTGCTTAGTAAAATCCTGGGTCAGATCATAATCCAGTTCTTTTATAGTAAGTAACATTTACCAGCTGCCTCTGGTCCTTTTTTGTGTATTTGTTTGTATCCATCACAACAAATTCTCCCCTTTTATCCGCTGGTTTGATGACGATGGTCTGATTATTGTGTAACTCATGTACAGCCCTTCGCTACCTCTCTGGTGAAAGATTGTATACAATTTTATTTTGCTGGGTGGATATCAGGGATGTAACTCATAGTCTGAAGCTGTCAATTTACTGTAGGTGCCCAGTTTGGGGGTTGCGTCCTTGCAGAGATTTAGTTTTGCTGATAATAGAATATGTATAACTATGGACCTGGCTGGCTTAGGAACAGAGTTAATGCTATTGGTGTGCAGGGAAATTCTGATGTCAAGCTAAAGATCTGATTCCATTTAGATTTGACCGATGGGCAATACCAGAGAATGAGCATGAAAATGAACCGATCATGTTACAGTTACACCAGCATTCAGCTGGAATGTTGGAGTACATTTTTGAGAGTTTATAGGGTGTATTATACCACCTATTTTGTGTGTTTTTTTTTTTGTTTTTTTTTAAGAGTTCCCAATAGTCCAAGCATAAGGTGGATTTATATGTTGTTTTAATGGCAATCTGCCCGGTAGGCACTGGGAAAGTTAAACCAAGGTCTTGCTCCCATTTTAGTATTGCGGTAGTTTTAGTGAAATCGTGAGAACCGCAGATTCCTTTACTTGGTGTATTGTTGGAGTTGATTTTTCAACGATATAATAGTGGACAACATAATCCCATTTCGAGACTTCCAACACCAATATAACCCCCTAAATCTGACTATTACTCCTATTTGCAAATCCACCATCTTGATACATTAAAAAAATCCCAGTAACGCTCAATCAAGAGGCCTCTTTATCATATTTTAATGATAAAGAGGCCTCTTGATAGAGCGTTACTGGGATTTTATATTGTTATATCGTTAAGGTAGCAAATACCAGCTCACTCCTACAAAGCTAGATTTAGATGGGGTATGAAAAGGTGTAAGTAGCTAAGCAGGATTGAGATGGTGGCATCTGAAGGGCTGGAAGGTTTTACCAAGCTCATGAACGGCATGGGTAGTGTCTGTAATTGCTGGATAGGGTGAGTCTGGTCTTTTAAAGTAATTTTAAAGTCTATTTTTTTCCTATAAAAATAATAAACATGTTATACTTACCTGCTCTGTTGCAGTGGTTTTGCACAGAGCAGCCCGGACCCTCTTCTTCTCGGGTCCCTCCGACCTGTTGAGTGCCCCCACAGCAAGCAGCTTGCTATTGAGGCTCCTGAGCGGAGCCACAGCTCCCTGTGTCCATTCAATGACGAAGCCCCAACCCGGCTCTGCCCACTCTATCTCCTGATTGGCTAGCTTACTTTAATTGAAAGCAACGGCAGCCAATGTGTCTCAGCCAATCAGGAGGGAGAATCTTGGACGACTGAGACACTCGTGGACATTGCTGGTCAGAGAGGGACCTCAGGTAAGTGTGAGGGGGGGGGGGGCTGAGGGGGGCTGCTGCACACAAAATACTTTTTATTTTAATGTATAGAATGCATTAAGATAAAAAAAAACCCTTCTGCCTTTATAACCACTGTTTTTTTAACCACTTACTGACCAGCCTCCATCATTATACTGCGGCAGGTCGGCGCAATCCCGCAAGCCTTCGTAGCTATACGTCTGCTCCTTTAAGCGGGATAGCAGGCCTGCTGCACTCGGGGGGGGGGTGCCGATGCTCGTGACCGGCGGTCGTGAGATCCTAATAGCTAGGAACCATGATCTGTCATCTCCTATAGTTAGTCCCCTCCCCCTACAGTTATAACACACAGTCAGGGAACACAGTTAACCCCTTGATCACCTGTCTAATGTTAACCCCTTTACTGCCAGTGACATTTATACAGTAATCAGTGCATTTTTATAGCACTGATCGCTGTATAATTGTCAGTCGTCCCAAAAATGTGTCAAAAGTGTCCAATGTGTCTGCCATAATGTCGCAGTCACGATAAAAATCGCAGGTCACGCCATTACTAATATAAAAAAATTATAAAAATGCCATAAATTTATCCCCTATTTTGTAGACGCTATAACTTTTGCGCAAACCAATCAATATATGCTTATTGTGATTTTTATTGCCAAAAATATGTAGAAGAATACATATCGGCCTAAACTGAGAAAAAATATGCTTTTTTTAAAAGAAATTTGGCATATTTATTATAGCAAAAAGTACTAAATATTGTGTTTTTTTCAAATTTTCGCTCTTCTTTTGTTTATAGCGCAAAAAATAAAAAACGCAGAGATGATCAAATACCACCAAAAGAAAGCTCTATTTGTGGGAAAAAAAGAATGCCAATTTTGTTTGGGTACAATGTCACACGACCGCGCAATTGTCAGTTAAAGCAATGCAGTGCTATATCGCAAAAAGTGCTCTGGTCATTGAGCAGCCAAATCTTCCGGGGCTAAAGTGGTTAAACTATAGATTTAAATTGATCAACTTAATTTTTTTCACTTAAGGGTGCATTAACCACTTGCTGACCAGGCCTTATTCTGACATTTGTTGCTTAAGTTATAATCAGTATTGCTAGACACTTACTTAGAACCCCCAAACATTATTTTATTTTTTTTAGCAGAGACCGTAAAGAATTAAATGGCGGTCATTGAAGTTTTTGTACAGCTTTTTTTTTTTTAAATGCAATTTTGTGGGAAAACATCCACTTTAATGAATTAACAAAAGACAAAACATAATATATACCCCAATTTTTTGTATAATATGGAAGATGATGTTACGCCAGGTAAATAGATACCTAACATGTCATGCTTTAAAATTGCACATGCTACAGTACCAGAGGTCTAGTGCTAGAATTATTGCTTTTTTTTTTCACATATTTTTTTTCACATATTTTTTTCACATATTTTTTTCACATTTTTTTTTTTTTTTTTACACTGTCCCTTTAAAAAAAAAAAAAAATGATCACTGTTAATGCTAGCACAAGGAATGTAAACATTGTAATGCGAAAACAATACAGCATGGCAGGTCCTCTTTATGGAGAGATCTGAGGTCTAAAAGATCCCAAATCTCTCCTCTATCCTTAAATGCAAGAGATCAAAAAAAATAATATATATTATCTTTTGCTTTATAGGGTAACTCCACTTTCATGGGGAAAAAATTGCAAATAATGAAAAAATAATATAGCGTATACAATTGTGACACACATCATATTGTAATTGGATGTTATTAAAAATTACCTTTCCTTTTCAATCTGCAGTCGCTGTCATATTCTGAAAATGCAATACAATATGGCTACCTGGAGGTGTTCTGTACACAGAATGTGTACTGATCACTTCCCAGAAACATAATTTCCTGCTTGTGTGATTGGCTCACCAATTTTCTCAAAAATCTGCCTAAGGTACAACCAGATTTCAGGCATCCCCTGCAACAAAAATGTAATTTTTGGTGAGATACTCCCAATAGGAACACGTCTAAAGGGATGCAGGCCCAGCAGCTTTCCTCATTAGTACTCTGCAGCTGCCACAGCTGACGGATAATTATGACGTTGCTCCGGTCTTCCAAGGGCATAGAGATTAGCGGTAGCCATCTAGCCACTGCTTATCTCTAAGGAGGAACCCTGGTGACCCTGGATGGTTCGTGGAGCTATTGAACAGTAACGTTAGCCAGGAACCACTGGCAAGAGACGGGAGGGGGGGCACCTCTCCTGCTGCTTCTGAAAGTGATCTTGCGGTGAATCCGCCACTGGGATCACTTTTATCAGAAAGCCAACTGCCTGAGTAAAAAAAAGATAGGGGGTTATGGCATCAAGCTGCAGCCCTGGTAATTAAAGCGGGATTCCACCCTCATCGGAACCCTCCCCTCCGGTGTCACATTTGGCACCTTTTAGGGGGGAGGGGGTGCAGATACCTGTCTAAGACCAGAGTCTATGCCTCTTCTTGTCCCGCCGTGCTGTCTGCTGGGACACACATGGGTCCCAGAGACAGCGTGGACGATTCTCATTGCACTGCGCGACGCTGCGCGACGCAACGCTTCACTTCCTGATTCCCTCACCGAGAATGGCGCCGGCAGCAGCAGAGAGCCTAGCGATTGATCGGCCTCTGCTGCCGACATCGCTGGACCCTGGAAGAGGTAAGTGTAAATTTATTAAAAGTCAGCAGCTGCAGTATTTGTAGCTGCTGGCTTTTAAAAAAAAAATGTTCAGGTGAAATCCCTCTTTAACGTCAAACTAATGATGTATATTCCCAGATAGCAAGATTAACTTCACACAAATTTGTGGCAGTGTTGAATTGTAAGTCTTGTTAACTTTCTGCACATTTTCACTGGCAAATTCTACACTTGCAGGGCACTTGAAGCACAAGTTCTAGTTGACACTTTTCCAATTTGTAGCAAATTTGCGTGGCAAGTCCCTAGCAAGAGCAAAGTTGCAGTGGTGAGTCTACAGCAAGAGCTCTGCAAGTCTACAGCATGACAATTCAGCCACAGTGACCCCTGTGGTGGGATGACTATTGCACAACATAACTGAAGCAGAACTTACAGCAGACTTGCAGAATGTTTGCAAAGAATGTTGATCTGGAGTCATGCAATGCGGACTTGCTGCAATTGTGCAACATGCTTGTGAAGCCTGGCAAGTCTAGCAATGGCTTAGAATGTAATTTTCAAACTTGCAGCTCAATTGCTTGCTATCTGGGTTTACAGTTAGGCGGTCAGCAAGTGGTTTTAAAACAATGCAGAGCTATTGGTCCCACAATGTACATTTGTTCTGTGCCAGCAGTGTTAATTTCATCGTTTAAAATGACTAAAACATTTTAGCCGACTAGATGAATACTATTTTAGTCGACTAAATGAATACTATTTTAGTTGAATAAAATACGACTAAAACAATTGAGATCACTAAAATACGACTAAAACTAAAATGGCATTTTAGTCAAAAGACTAAAATAGGACTAAAATTTAAATGGCATTTTAGTCAAAAGACTAATGCCCCGTACACACGGTCGGAAATTCCGACCACAAAATCCGTCTGAATTTTTCTGACGGATTTTGTCCGACACTGGTGTTACATACACACGGTGGGACAAAGTTGTCGGAAAATCCGATCATTCCGAATGTGGTGAAGTTTTTTGCGTACGACGGAATTACGTAGAGGCTAGTAGCCAATAGCTTTGGTCTCGTAATTTGATTTGAGCATGCGTAGCACTTTGTCCATCGGAATTCTCTACACACGATCGAAAAAAAGTCCGATCGGATTTTGTTGTCGGAAAATTTGAGAGCAGGAAAAAGTCAGATGAAGCCCACACACAGCAGATTTTCCGACAACATGGTCCGATCGGACATTTTCCGTTGGAATTTCCGACCATGTGTACTGGGCATTAGATTAAAACTAAATTGAAATTTGACTTCAAAATTAACATTTAGTGCATGTTCATACCTCAATACCTTAAATAATAACATATGAGATTTTTCACTCCAGAAGTGTATAATGAGTTTGGAAATTGTAGAGAAATGTTAACTAATGCATTACAATTTAATTACACCTATTCGATTTTAGACGACTAAAATTAGTTTTAGTCAACTAAAATGTACTGCAGATTGTAGACAACTAAAAGGTAGGAATTTTTAGTCGGCTAAAATGTACTGGAGATTTAGTCGACTAAATACAACTAAAACTAAAACAATTGCAGAAGACTAAAATGGGACTAAAACTAAAATGCCATTTTAGTACTAAGACTAAGACTAAAACTAAATCGAAATTTGCCACCAAAATTAACACTGTGTGCAAGTGGAGCAAAACTGAATGTTATTAGGCTATTTTCTCTCCAGGTCAAATGTTCTCATAGAGTGAACCAGGAAAACACAGCATTATGGCCAACAGACTAAAGCCCCATACACACGCGCGGATTATCCGAGGACCAGGTCCGTCGGATCATGTCCGTCGTACTTTGTCCCATGTTGGTTTTGCGTACACACGGTCGGACAAAGTTGTCGGAAAATCCGATCATTCTGAACGTGGTGACGTTTGTTGCCTACGACGGGACTACGTAGAGGCTAGTAGCCAATAGCTTTGGTCTTCTAATGTGATCTGAGCATGCGTAGCACTTTGTCCGTCGGACTACCATACACACGAACGGATTTGGTGGGATCGGACCTTGTTGTCCAAAAATCTATCCAGCAGGAGATAGGACTTTGTCCGTCGGACAATCCGACGTACACTGTCCGATGGTGCATACACACGGTCGGATTTTTCGACAACATTGTCCGATCGGACAGAATCCATGCGAAAATCCGACCGTGTGTATGGGGCTTAAGTTGATGGATGACCACGTATGACCATCAGCTTCATCTAGTGGCCATAATGCATCATTCTCCTGATTCACTGTATTATGTATGAATGAAAAATATTCGACCTGGAGAGAAAATAAAATAATAGCATTCGTGTTTGCCCATTAATATAGAACAAATGTAGAAACTGTTCACAGGACTCTATAATTATTTTATAATTAAGTTCCTGTGTGTTAGAGCATTACAAAATGCTTTATACATTTGCATAGTTTGTATTTCTATATGAGCATGAGAAAAGAAGGTCACTGATGACGAGAAGCATCAACAAAGCCTGTGTAGACTTTAGGTCACACGAGGGAGCTCAGGAGCAGATTATATATATATTTTTTTTCCATGGCAAGAAAAAAGTGTTCTTTTTACTTGAAATATTAATGTGATTTGTTCATGCTGACACATGCCTTATTGATCAAGGTGAAGTGTGAATTTTAATGATAGGCAATTTTAAATTAGACCTATAATTAAAATTCACATTTCACATGAATGGATAGGGCACATTTCAGCAATACATTTTCAGATGGAGTGAATGACTTGTCAAATAAGTGCAGAATTGTTGCTGCTCATGATATGGTATTAAAGATATTCCTACATGGAAATAACAGTGACAATATTTAATTTTTAGGGAGTACATATTCTGTAATTTTCACATTTTTTTGCATTCTTCTATATATTTTATATTGCATTATGTAGAGAGGTATATTGTGCAAAGATTAGAGGATTAGTCAATAGTGGCAAGTTAGATTAGTATCTACAGTGACTGCTTATCTGCTTAACAGCTGCTAAAATAAAATGTCAGCCACACGGGGAGTGCATTGTTTTCAAAATGTCAGCTGATTGATAGACCTACATTACGTACAGCACAACCATTGTGTAGCACTGAAAAGAAGGAGGCAGATCTTTAGTATGGAATGAGAAAATGTGGCTGTCCCTTTTTATATATACTGTAGACTTACAAAACCATACATTGAAGCAAAAAGTTTCCTTTTCAAAATTAAAGCAGATTTTCAAGTAACTGTAACTAAATTATGGTGAATAAATTCTGACATGTCACATGGTGTATCATTTCTCTAAAAACCTCCTACTTTCCATTTAAGTTGAACTAAACTTTCTCAATCAACTATTGTAGCGCTAACCCCTTAGGGACCGCTGTTAATAGCTGGTTATTTCCAAATAGTAGCCAAGATAGCAAGGATAACTTGCCACAAATGTGAGGCAGTGTTGAATTGTAAGTCTTGTTAACTTGCTGCACATTTTCACTGGCAAGTTGTACACTTGCAGAGCACTTGAAGCACAAGCTCTAGTAGACACTTTTCCAATTTGTAGCAGATTTGTATTGCAAGTCTTTAACAAGAGCAAAGTTGCAGTGGTGAGTCAACAGCAAGGGCTTTGCAAGTCTACAGCAGGAAAATTCAGCCACAGTGCCCACCTGTGGTGGGAGGACTATTGCACAACATAATTGAACCAGAACTTGCAGCAGACTTTTAGAATGTTTGCAAAGAAGGTTGATCTGGAGTCATGCAATGTGGACTTGCTGCAATTGTGCAACACATTTGTGAAGCCTGGCAAGTCTAGCAATAGCTTAGCAAGTCATTTTTAAACTTGCAGCACAATTGCTTGCTATCTTGGAGAGAGGCTGCCCATCGCCACAAGCACTGTCTAGAGCAGTGATGGCAAACCTTGGCACCCCAGATGTTTTGGAACTACATTTCCCATGATGCTCAACTACACTGCAGAGTGCATGAGCATCATGGGAAATGTAGTTCCAAAACATCTGGAGTGCCAAGGTTCGACATCACTGGTCTAGAGGATGTCTTTTTGATAATCATTGCTTGAAGAGCATTAAACAGGAGAGGGGTCAGGGCATGGGATGCTCCAAAATGGAATGCTTTCACAGTAGCAGGAAGACACATTTGCTTAAGCACCCATGCACTTATTCTGACACAAGTGAATGGCCAGTACTCTGAGACCCTGTGAGGACCATCCCAGTCCATAACTACCTCTGGCACTTACTTGCCAAAAGCACACAGTTACCCGGGATCACTATTCAAGATCAGTACTCATTATTATTATTATTATACAGAATTTATATAGCGCCAGCAGTTTGCACAGCGCTTTACAACATCAGGGGATACAGTACAATTACAATACAGGAGGGATCAGAGGGCCCTGCTCGTTAAAGCTTGCAATCTAGAAGGGAGAGTTTTCAGGGATCGTCTAAAAGCTAATAGAGTAGGAGATAGACGGACTGATTGGGGTAAGGAGTTCCATAGGCTTGGAGAGGCTCTGGAAAAGTCCTGGAGACGAGCATGGGAGGAAGTGATGAGAGAGCTAGATGGCAGAAGGTCTTGAGAAGAACGAAGAGAACAATTAGGTTGGTATTTTGAGACTAGGTCAGCTGCACACCTTCCAGCTTCATCCGGACACTTCCCAGTGAGGGAGACAATCCTTCTTCAGATCTCATAGGGTAAAGTCCCACAGCCAGCTCCTCAAAAAGATTGCTTCAGGCTCTCGGCTCTGCCACCTCTGAGACCTCTGAGAACAGGTACACAGTCCACAGACTACCTCAGAGGGGCGGCAGTCCCAAAGGCTTTGGAACCCTCCCCGATGAGGAAAGAACAATCTGCTCAGGCCTCCTGCATATCTATTACCTCCCCACCCACCTTCTGGATGCTTCCTTCCAATGATGGGCTGGGGCATAATAAATATTCAGCTGTTCTTTTCAATCAGCCAATCTTATACTTGTATGCTGGAACTATGTGGATATTGCAGGACTTTAAGATTTGCCTCCTCTTATGGACTTGGCCTTGGGAGCTCCTGCTCTCTTTTGAACACACAAATTTTGGTTACCCCTTCTGAGACATTAGTGACTCCTTCATGTTGTGATGTTGTAGCTACACCATTGGGGTTTGAACTCCTTATTGACCATTACTTTGCACCAGTGCCAATTCCCTCTTGGCTACTTCGAGTTTTTTCTAACTGTAAGGCAGTGGTTCAGTTTGGGCTTTTTGGATGCACCTCCTTGGGAAACATGTTCATGTTATGAGGTCCAGTAAACTTTATTCCTTGATACTCCTAAAAAGATCCCAAGCGGGGAAGGATTCCCGAAATGCATCGAGCCTACATGTGACTTGCGCTTGGAATATCTATATATGTTGTAATACGCTGAGTGGAGAGCATTATTAATATGT
Source organism: Lithobates sylvaticus (assembly GCA_028564925.1). Classification (NCBI taxonomy): domain Eukaryota; kingdom Metazoa; phylum Chordata; class Amphibia; order Anura; family Ranidae; genus Lithobates; species Lithobates sylvaticus. Next base: position 58,243,252 of record CM053036.1, on the reverse strand, counting down.
TCTTGTATATGTTTTAACCACTTTATGACCAGCGCAACGACTATATACATCCTGACCTTGAACAGGGATATCTCGGTAACGGCAGCAGCTGCTGCCACAACCGAGCTATCCAATCCTTCAGGCGCCGGTCGTGTTTACAATAAGGGTGGTCTCCATGGCGGATTCGCAGTGAGATCACCGTTATCAGAGCCGTCGGTATCGGCGGAGGCGATCGGGTCCTCTTCCTAGCTGGGTATGGAGACGAGTGAGGAGAAGATGGCCCCCACCCGTCTCTATACCATAGCAGGGCGGAAGCTACGTCAAAACGTCACTTCCGCCCATACCTCTTAAAGGAACATTTTTCTGTTGTCATTTTTTCAAATAACTATTTTTCAAATGACAATTTTTTTTTTCTATTACAGGGGATGTTTACATTCCTTGTAATAGGAATAAAAGTGACACTTTTTTTTTTTAAAACAGTGAAAAAATAAATCAAATCAAGTAAAATAAATAAGATTTTTATTTTATTTTTTCATTTGGTAGTTTGGATTCGGATAATTTGGATCCGAAATTCTTAAACAAAATTTCGTATTTCGTACAGAATTCGTATTCGTAAAAATTCGTAATTACAATTCGTACGAAACTAATCGCACATGTCTACACCATATTCTGCTAGCATTAGTAAATAAAAGGAACCTATATTATATTTACTTGTTTTAATGTAGCGCCTAGGCACAGGAAGTACACTTTTTTTTTATTTCAAATTGCATCAAAAGGAACAAGTTTTTAGAGAACTCACATCTCTAGATGTTTCCCATAACATTATCTCTATTAGAGTTCAGGTCCACTTTAGGTAAACTTCACTGTAATAATTAAAAAATGAGCAGTGGCTAGCTAAATATAATTTTTTCCCATTTTAATAGGAAATATAATCTGGTTGCGTTTGCACTAGCCGATCTTGTTTCCTTCCATGTGAAAAGCTGTGTTTCATGAGCTGCCCCTTCTGCTTGTACATAATTTCTGTACCTGTCAGGGATAATGAATGAATTGGTTGGATGATGTATGAGTGTTAGCGGCTTGAGCAAACACTGCGGTCTTGTTATTACATGTGAAATAAATGCATAATGTAAAGGACACAGAGCTTGTTCAATAAGGCAATGCAGAAAGAGATGATGGAATTTATTTTTTTATGTACAGTAACCCTGTATGTGAATCAGTTAAAAAGGAGATGTAACCCAATCACTAAAATCACTACAATCTCATATAAGCTTTAACATGATAATGTGATTTCAAAGGTCATTTCCATTATTTGTAAACCTGTAATTTTCAATAAAATAATCTCCGGTGATTATGGGTGAGCTGAATGTTCAGTCTGAATGCAATGTGAGCCCTAACATACGATGTTGGAACAGTTTCTCGCTGTCAGTGGTTGCTAAGGAAGCAGCGAGTGCCTGCATCTGCCACGCCCCTAACAATCACTCATGTCACCCGTTCCATTCACCTTCACCTACATGGCCAGGAATCCCCGACTACGTAAGTGAATGGGCAGGGATGGCATCAGTGGTTGCTATGCTGTTCTATTAATCAGATATTACACCATAAAGATTAAAGAAGAACTCCAGCCAATAAAATAAAAATAAGGAGCCCATTAAAAGTAAAAAAAAACAAAAGCAGCTTTTGCTGCAAGCAGTATTCGACTTCAATCAAGAGATTTCCCCCCGCTGTATTTTTTTCTGTCACCAGATAAACTCAGTCTAATAGCCATTTTTATTCAACCTACTTCTTCTGCATCCAGATCATCCTGGATCTGCCCCAGCGTGTGACTGGACAGTGAAAGAAGAAGCAGCACAGTGATGAGCTCACTCTGTTTTCTCCTCCTATCAGCATGACCTTGACAGCACAAGAACTGGCTGTTTTTTTGTGCAGCTTCTCTTTCCCTCAGTCTGAGATTTTAACCACTTGTGGACCGCCCATCGTACATTTACTGCGGCAGGTTGGCCATTCTGTACCAGATCCCGTACCTAGTACGGGATCGGATGATTCCGTTTAGGGGGCCGGTTAGCCACTCTGGCTGTGATCACACACAGTGGGAGCCCAGCGGCAGGTACCACAGACTTGATGTCCGCCAGTACCCACCTATTACACAGGACAAAGGCAGAATGGCAATCTGATTGTTGTTCTGTCAGAAGGGAAAGTATTGATCCTGTGTTCCTGCAAGGCAGAAACACAGATCTTTGCCTTCCCCTAGTTAAAGCACCTCACACAGTAAGTAAGCACAAGCTAGGCACACAGTTAACCTTTTCACCGCCCCTTATGTTAACCCCTTCCCAGCCAGTGCCATTAGTACAGTGACAGGGCATATTTTTTTAGCACTGATCTCTGTATTAGTGTCACTGGTCCCCAAAAAAGTGTCAAAAGTGTCAGTTAGTGCCCGATTTGTTCACCGCAATATCGCAGTCCCGCTATAAGTCGCTGATCGCCGCCATTACAGTGGAACCTCAGATTGTGAGTAACACGGTAATGAGCGTTTCGCAATACGAGCACTGTATTTTTAAAAATCGTAACTCGGTTTGCGAGTGTTGTCTCGCAAAACGAGCACGATTCAGGCCAAAGAGTGTGCAGTACCGCATTTGGCCTGAGGTAGGGAGGGTGCCGGAGCCAAGGGGCGTCGATCGGCGCCGTTCGGAAATGCACGGAAAGGGCCGAGTACAGCTCGGCTGACCTCGGTAAACCTCGGGAACGGAGTCTTTCCGAGGTCAGCCAAGGTGTCATTGGGCCTTTCCAGTTGCTTCTGAGGCTCTCTCCGGCGCCCCCCACCTCTGGCCGCATGCGGTATTGCATGCCATTGAAGTCAATGCAGAATTTTTTTTTTTTCGTTTACATTGACTTCAATGGGGAAACTCGCTTTGATATGCAAGTACTTTGGATTGCGAGTTTTCTCCTGGAACAGATTATGCTCGTAATCTGAGGTTCCACTGTACTAGTAAAAAAATAAATTAAAGACATATAAATAAAAATATCCCATAGTTTGCAGATGCTTAACTTTTGCACAAACCAATCAATATACACTTATTGTGATTTTTTTTAACCAAAAATATGTAGCAGAATACATATTGGCCTAAATTGATGAAGACATTTGTATAGCAGAAAATAAAAAATATTGTTTTTTTTTTGGCGGCATTTTTGTTTATAGCGCAAAAAATTAAAATGCATATAATAACACCAAAAGAAAGCTCTATTTGTGGGGAAAAAAAGAACATACATTTTATTTGGGTAAAGTGTTGCATGATCGCGCAATTGTCAGTTAAAATAACGAAGTGCCGTATCGCAAAAAAAAAAAAAAAAATGGCCTGTTCACGAAGGGGGTAAATCTTCCGGAGGTTAAGTGGTTAAACCAATAACTTTAAAAAGGTTTGTGATTTTCAGGCTGCATGAAAACTTTACAAACCTTGAATCCCTCGGTAGGTTCTAACGAACTTGACCCCTCCACTTTTTGTTTTCTAATATGTTATAAATCATTACTGTTTTGTGTTCATTAGGATGCATGTTAAGCATGTTTATTATATGCATGACTGTATTCACGACAGCTGGGGCTCTATAAATAAATGATAACAGGAATAACTTGCTGGTGGCGCAGTTTTAGAATCGGAGGTCTCCTGTTTATATGGAAGGCCACAAGCCTTGATGGCTCTATTCCGTGACAAATCCTTTACCTTCTCGGAATTCTGAAAGCCTTTTGTTCTACCGAGTTTTTTTTTTTTTTTTTCTCACTTCCTACGCACAACTTCTCAATACAACCAATATGATTGACTTGAACCTAACTTTTAAGACACATCTATAACAATAAATGGCACACACACAGCCACGTACATTCATGATTGCTAGAGCAATAAGATTTATAGATACAGACTCTTTGTAACTCTCTGGATAGCCCTCACGTCCCAGAAATTGAATTCACCAAGCAGCCTTACAAGGCTTCTATTTTTCCCCCTAGTGATAAATAGACGTTTAGTCGTTTTAGTGACTATTCTGTTGGGTAAGACGTTGAAGACAGACAGAGTGGCTTCCATTCCACAAAAGCGGCACAGGGTTTTTTGATGAATTATGGATAGCAAGCCGCCACCAGGAAAGTTTATGAGTTGGCAAAACAAGAGGAACAATGTGAGGATGGATGATTAAAGGGACTCCCGCGTCTTTCTGCACTGCCTGGAACAAGCTGCTTTGCTGTGATTTAACCGTTTGGGAAACACTTGCTTAAAATGGAGTTTGAGCAAGTGAATGGATATAGAGATGGTACACTGGGAGCTGCTTGGTTTTCTTTGGGTGGAATCGGAGCAAAATAATATTTTCAGCTTTATATTAATTCACAAATCAGAGTTTGAGTTTTACTATAATAATAATAATTAATATTATTATTATTATCAAGAAATAGAGATAGAAAAAGAAGGAAAGAGAGAAAATTTAATGAAGAAAGAAAGAAGGAGCAAAATAATATTTTCAGCTTTATATTAATTCACAAATCAGAGTTTGAGTTTTACTATAATAATAATTAATATTATTATTATTATCAAGAAATAGAGATAGAAGAAGAAGGAAAGAGAGAAAATGAAATAAAGAAAGAAAGAAGGAGAAATATAGAGAAAAGGAGGGAGAGATGATAGGGAGGTATCAGTGATACCTCCATGAGAGCTGCTGGATAGGATGGGTCCCTTGTTTGTTGTTTCAACCTCCTCAAGAATCTCAGTCCCACTGAGGTTGGATGTATGAACATGCAATGTCATGGGAAATCATTGAAAATAGCACTTGGCAGCAATACCTTGTCAAAGAATCAGGCACTAAGCAAGTTACTAAAAGCAGACTTAAAAGAGAAGTCTAGGTTATTTATTTATTCATTTTTTAGAAATCATACTTACCTAGATGGATGCAGCATTGGTCCCCTGCCGACTCTTATGCCGCGTACACACGATCGGATTTTCCGACGGGAAATGTTGGATGTGAGCTTGTTGGCGGAAAGTCTGACCTTGTGTATGCTCCATCAGACATTTGTTGTCTGACTTTATGCCAACAAATGTTGGCTAGCAGGTACTTAAATTTTCCGCCAACTAATGTGTGTTTAAATAGTGTGAAAAAGAGAATGGACTTTATAGGCACATATAAAAAATGATTACAAAATGTATTAATAGTTCACAATTCATAAATACAATTACACAATGACAGACATAAATATACATATACAGTACAAAACCAAAAAAGAGAGAAAGAAAGGGACCCAGAGATAGACCCCAAAAGAAGGGGAATGCCGCTTTTGTGTACTTCCTGTGGAGTATTGATAGTTAATTCTGAAAAACTTCCACACGGTGTGGCATAATAATGGTATTCACTTGTCCCGTTGGTTAAAAAGACGCTTAGTGCTCAACATGTTTCCCGATAAAACAATCGATTCTTCAGGAGCTTCTGTTCAATTAGAAAAAATATTTTATGGGGCCGGGGGGCGTGTCCGGACGTTGAGCAGGGAAGACGTGTGGTAGCTGAGCTCCGCACAAACGAGCATCATCCATCGCCATCCTTGGCTAAAAATACCCCTCTAAAGCTCCATCCACCCCAGGGAGCCTGCAGGACATCTTACCCTACCCCGTGGGCACGATATTTGGGGAATCACAGCATCACGAGACCGTTCTCTGCTTCATAGCGGACCCTGCACACGAGGCGCCCGGCGCCATCTTGCGGCCTACGGACCCGGCGAGCCTGGCGGCCCTCTCCTTCATCCATCCCGGCCCCATCACGCCACTGTACCTTGACCGGCCATCTGCTGCAGAACCGGAGGACATTTGAGGACGATACCTGCCATCGGAAGCCGCCCCCATCAGGCTACTCTCCTAAACAGCCAAGCGCCTCCTCTCAGGCCTGCAGGCTCCAATACCTCCAGGGACGCAGTGAGTACCGGCCATCGGCCCCTAGACGCGCACTCGAACCCCCCCCCTTTGAAAGCATCTGCCCCTGACCCCACCAGAGGTCCCCCGTGCTGCCATCTAGCTAGAAGAGACACCGGGCCAAAGCAGTGTGGTAAAGCGAACGGCGGTCGGCAAGGCTAATAGAGCCCCCGGCTCCGGCCTACCTTCCGTCGGCCATCTTGCTACACCCAGCGCTTCCTACTCCTGCATCCACCGCTCTGCTCAGGGCATACTCCCCCTCATACCTGGCCCACCATAGCCCTGGCACTGAAGTGGCATTTAAGGTGTTAAAAACGGAGGCACCTTGCTGACATAATTAGGCTACCTGGCTGCCCCTGGATTACGGCGGCCATCTTGGTGCTCCATATACACCCATCTGAGCCTGTATATATCGCAGCAACCTGAAAATAGACACAAAACAAAAAAAGAACAAACAGCCAAGACACTGGGTGAAACTCCCCCTCTTACCCTCCACCACTACATGCCACCTGGCCACAGCAAGTCTGCACGAACCAGGGACGCACATCACTGTAAATCCCACTCTCTAACATACACATGCTGTTAAACTAATGTGAATAAGGGGTGCTCCACCCGGCATCCGGCCCCAAGCTCCAGCTATGCCAGCAAAGACACCGAAAACACGCTCTGTAATCGCAAAGAAATCCTGCAAGGGTACGTCAATAAATCAGGCTGCTACCGGCTCTATTCAAAAATTCCTGGCTACTAGCAGAACAGGCCCCAGCGCAAGCAGCACCCATTCCAGGCCCTCGAGGCGCAGCGCATCCCCGGTTTCAATAGCTGCTTCCGTGAGGGAAAGTTCGCCTGCATCATCTTATTGTTCAGACCTCATGGAAGACCCTGGGTCCCCCACGGGCTCTGAAATGTCATCCCTAATGAGCGGCATTAAAAAAGAGCTAGCAGGAATGTTCCGCGGCCTAGAAAAATCAATAAAAAAGGAAATTACAGGGGTGAGAGCGGATATGGCACACATTCTAGACAGAGTCGAAGTCACAGAACAGAGGCAGGACTCGCATGCAACAGCCATAAGAGAGCTACAGGAAACTGTCACACAGCTAGCCTTTGCCCACCGCGCCTCGCTATACAAACTCGAAGACCTCGAGAATAGAAACCGCAGAAACAACCTGCGTATTAGAGGTCTTCCTGAGGCAACTGGCGATAACGACCTAGAGCCGTCAATACGCGGTATCTTTAACACAGTATTGGGAAAACCACCCACTGACCCGCTGCAATTCGACCGGGTTCACCGTGCGCTTAGGCCCCGCAGTACCAACACCGAACAACCTAGGGATGTCATATGCCGACTTCACTACTTCTCAGACAAAAATGCCATCACGGCCAAGTTGAGGAACACCCCCAACATTGACTTTGACGGAGCGATCCTAAACATCTTCTCTGACTTATCTAAAGAAACACTCGACCGACGCAGGGCTCTCAAGCCCCTTCTGGAGCATTTGCGCTCCAATGGGATCATTTACAGGTGGGGTTTCCCGGCCTGCCTTATTGCCACCAAAAATGGCCGCTCTCATACCCTCAGATTCCCAGAAGAACTGCCACAATTCCTAAAGGATCTTAATTTACCTCCAGTGGACCTGCCCGGATGGCACGACCCGGTCCCTAAGTTTTCTCACATTCAAGATTCTCATTGGCAAAAATCGCCCACAAAGAAAAGGCGCTCATCTGTGTCGGGCTCCACACAGCAGTACGGCTGAGAACCGAGCGGTCTGGCCTTAGGGCTGCGCTCTCTGCTTTCCCCCTCTCTTTTTTTTTTTTGTTGAGCTCCCTTTCTTTTTTTTTTTTTTATTTTAGTCATTTCTCGCCCTTTCTATGTTTAGATTGTTGCAGATACTCTACTATCTAGAAGCGCTCATAAAGAGGAATGTCCACTGGCAGAGACTATCTACCTGTTCATGACTACATATCTGGATACGGACTGCCTTCTGTAATGCATCGGGACTCCAGTGGACGACCCCCCCAAAAGGACTTCCTACTGTTGGTTGAGTATCTCTGCCATTCATAATGTTTCATACTTTGTGTCTTATCAGTTAAAGTATTCTGGTTGAACGAGTTTTATTAATATTGTTTACTTATGGAGCAAAATATTTGCTCTCTTGTTATGTGCAATATTGCTGGATGCGGGTGGAGCACACTGCTCCCATGTACCTTCTGTACGGTACGCCCCCCTTCCCACATTTCCTTCTGGGGTGGGTGAGAGCGGGCAGCCTTCGACTCTTTCGGTCCACGCTCCCTTCGGAGCTGTGGACGGAGGTCCGCTCTCTCTCCCCCCACAGGGATCACCGCAGAATTCTGCGTGACATGCTAAGATTTCCCACATGTGTCCAGTTGGACATCTTTGTTGTTATTGTAAATCTGATTGTTTCCCTCTATTCTTTTCTCTACTCTTCTTCATACTGTCACATCTTTCTTCACCTCTGTCCCCCCCCCCCTGGTTGGCATGCATGGCATTTCAGGCCTAAGGGATACGTCCTACCGACATGATGGCCACAATTAAAGTCACCTCCTACAACGTTCGGGGGTTGAATGTTGCAGCCAAAAGGCATCAGATCACGCGTGAACTTCGGAAGACAGCCACTTCCATTGCATTTCTTCAAGAAACGCATTTAACTCACACTACACAGGTCAAATTGACCTCGCCTTACTTCCCTCAATGGTACTATAGCCTTTCAGATACAAATAAAGCTAAAGGGGCCGCCATAGGCTTTGGTAGAGACGTTCCCTTTCGACTTGTAGCCATGCAAGCGGATGATCATGGTCGCTTCTTGTTCTTAAAGGGCTTTCTGGGCAACACCCACTGTACATTGGCAAACATTTACTCCCCGAACCACAACCAGCCTACCTTCTTCTCCCAAATACTCACCAAGTTGACTGATTTTGCTGAGGGTCTGGTTATACTTGCGGGAGATATAAATATGCCCTTAGATCCCGTGTTGGACACCTCCCTGGGACGCTCTCACATCCCCTTTAAACGCCTAGCTTACGTTAAAAAAAGGTTAACAGAAAAACAATTAGTAGACGCATGGCGTATACTTCACCCAAAAGATAAAGATTTCTCTCATTTTTCAAAAACACATCAGTCATACTCCCGCATAGATAACATTTTCATAGATCACTACCATCTCCCGCAACTACAATCAGCAAATATAGGCACTGCGACACTATCAGACCATGCGCCTGTCTCGATTACCTTGACCATGCCCACCTTGGCCCGCCGCTCCTACAACTGGAAACTCAATGATTCACTCCTAACTAATGAAGCTGAAGTTAATATGTTATCTACACAGCTATCGCAATATTTCAAAGACAATAAGCCATCGGAGACCTCACCAGCAGTAGTCTGGGAAGCTCACAAGGCTACCATGAGAGGTCGTTTTATTGAACTAGGGGCAAGGAAAAAAAGGGAGCATGGTCAACAACTCGAACAGGTCTTGCAAGAAATAGCAGATCTCGACAAACAACATAAACTCACCCTGCACACAATACACCTAAAGGCTCTTACGCTGAAACGGGAAGAGCTGAAAAACCTCTTGAATTTAGACACTACTAGAAAATATCAGCGTTATTCACAAAAACTATATGAATGGGGGAACAAGCCTGGTAGACAATTAGCGAGATCCCTTAAAGAAACACAGACTAGATCGTATATACCTAAAATAAAACTACCTGATGGAAACTTAGTACACGCAACCCCACACATAGCGAAGGCCTTTAGGGAATATTACGCAGACCTATATAATGTACAATGCGACTCGCCACCCCTGACTGTAAAAGAAAGGCGGCGCCTCATGCTCACATATCTAAGGGAAGCCAATTTGCCAAAACTGTCTTCTGTAGCCCTCGGGGAGCTGGAGTCCGAGCTTTCGGTTGAAGAATTTCAGACAGCTTTGAAGTCATCTCCGACAGGTAAAGCGCCAGGCCCTGATGGCTACACTATACTATATTATAAAACATTTAGCGAGATCCTCCTACCTCGCCTTACGGCATATGCCAATTCTATCTCACAGTCCTCGGGACTCCGCCCAGAATCCCTTACAGCCCACATTACGGTCATTCCCAAATCGGGAAAAGACCCTACCCAATGCAGCAGCTACAGGCCGATTTCCCTGTTAAATGTTGACATTAAACTATACTCTAAAGTCATGGCCAATAGATTACTCCCCCTTATATCCAGTTGGGTCTCCACGGACCAAACGGGCTTCATGCCACATAGAGAAGCCAAAGATAACTCTCTCAGAGCAATATCCCTAATTCAATATGCCCAAAGGTCAGCCCAGTCCACCCTACTCATCTCCACAGACGCTGAAAAGGCGTTCGATAGGGTGGATTGGGACTACCTAAAAATGACCCTACGCCATTTCGGATTGGGGCCAAAAATGTTCCATCGCATAACATCCCTCTACTCCTGTCCCACAGCCCAAATTCGCATAAATGGAACCCTAAGCGACTCATTTCAATTATTTAATGGGACTAGACAGGGCTGCCCCCTTTCACCCCTCTTATTCGCTCTCACCCTAGAACCCTTTCTAGCTACTGTAAGGCGTAATGCAAATATCCACGGGATTCAAGTAGGCAATAACACCCATAAATACGCAGCATATGCAGACGATATTTTATTTTTCACTCAACAACCTCACATCTCACTCCCTAACCTAATGACGGCCTTCTCCACCTTTCAGACAATATCTAACTTTAAAATTAATTTATCGAAGTCCGAGATTTTGAATATTAACTTACCCAGCAGGGAAGCAGAACGACTAAAACCCCTCTTCCCATTTAGATGGGTACACCGAAGTATGAAGTATTTGGGAATATATCTCACACCCAACATCCAATCCCTCTTTAAACATAACTACATTCCTTTACTGAACAACATTAGGAATGACCTCACAAAGTGGAACACGTTAGCACATTCCTGGCTGGGCAAAGTGAGCATAGTTAAGATGAATATCCTCCCCAGAGTGCTGTTCTACTTCCAAATGATTCCGTTGGGTGTTCCCATAGGGTTCTTCTCTATATTGCAGACCATGATCTCCCGCTTTATTTGGAGGAACAGCCACCCTAGAGTATCCAAGGAAGTGCTTTTTCGCTCCAAGGGTTCTGGGGGACTGGCTCTCCCAAATTTTAAAGCATATTATAACGCTGTAGTCTTGTCCAGGGTCTCAGAATGGAAGTATGCCGCTAACTCTAAACTATGGGTGAGTCTGGAAAACGCTCTATGCCGCACAGACCTAGCAGTCTCTCCTTGGCTCCCACGCCCATACAGGCACCTCGCCCCAACTACCTCCTCGTTGACCACCTCCACCCTTGATATTTGGGACTCTCTACATAGGAAGTTTTCATGGTCATACACTTCACCATTATTACCGCTTCTGGGCAATGCCTTTTTCCTCCCTGGTCAACTTGATCCGGGATTCCAGACTTGGTCCCCAGGCAAACCCCTGTTACTACACCATGTTCTTCAGGCCAACATTCCCAAACCCCTAAGAGATATCCTTGGCCCCAAGCCACCTGTTTACCTGGATAAATGGAGGTTCAACCAACTGCAACACTTCCTCGGATCTCTTCCGCAGCCTCTAAGAGGGTTACAAGACTTAAATGGTATCGAGGAAGTACTATACCCTACAGATCCGCCGGATCACTGTATCTCACTTTTTTACAAAGCACTCATTAAGCTCCAGGATGACAAACATCCTCCCTTCCTCGCCAGGTGGGAGGCAGATCTGGACTCCTGCCTTCCACACAGCCAAAAGGATAAAGTACTACAACTGACTCACATCTCTTCATTAGCATCAAAAATGACAGAGGTCAACTACAAACTGCTCACTAGATGGCACTCTACCCCATCAAAGCTCCATCGGATGTTCCCAGCTAATTCCCCGTTGTGTTGGAGGAATTGTGGGAACAAAGCAACCCACGCACACATATGGTGGTCGTGCCCACTAATTCGCCCTTATTGGGACAAGGTTATCCAAATAATACAGCAGATCTCCAATGTCCTCCTCCCCTCTGACCCGTGGATTATCCTTTTCCACGCTACCAAGGAACCGATCGGCAAATACAAGCGTTCTATAGTCCCGCACCTACTCAACACAGCCAAGGCATTAATACCTGCACAGTGGGGCCAGCCGGAGATTCCACCAATGAAAACATGGTTTCGAAAAATTTCTGAAGTCGCCCTTATGGAAGAAATCACTCACCGAGACAAGGACACCTCTGAACGTCACAACCTGACTTGGTCCCAATGGACGGACTTCAAAAACACCACGACTTATAAGGAGATAATCACACACCTGTGTTGAACCCAAATTTACATTTATAGACAGGCCTCATACGCCCTAGGCCGAATCCGTATGGCTATTGTTTGATTGAATGTATATCACCTTCTCTTAGAATAACATCATTTGAGATAGCTAGCACACAGTGTATCATGCATGCCAACCACCCCCCCCCCCACTCCTCTTCTTCCTTTCTTGCACCCTTGCATTTCCTTGCACTTTCCTCCTGTACTTGCTATTTCTCTAAATAACTTGTGCCAAGACGGTGCACTTTATCCGCCCTAAGTGTTCACTTATTGTCCTTTTTGAAGGAAAGACCAAGTGCTTCTTTTTACCTTTGATGGTCTAGAAGCAAATTGATAAGGAAGTGGTCCTTTAGCTTAGCGTGGGGTTAACACTGGTAGCATTACGTTCTTAAATGCATTCTGTAATCCCCCACAACTTTAGCACAAAATTGCATAGTCTGTTTTGACGGTTTATTTCGACGGTATTTGTATTTCTTTCTGTATTTCTTCAATAAACATTTATTAAACAAAAAAGAAAAAATATTTTATTTAGACATAAAATAAATATACTACAAAAAAGCAACATTATGTCATTATGTATGCATTTTGTGTGGACTCACCACTTTTGGTGCTTAGTAGGTTCTCAAGTCTGTCCCGCTGACAGAGTGCCGCTGTCACCTCTCAAGGGGAGCCCCTCCGGATCTTAAAGGAGAGACCGGCCCAAGGGACCCTACTACAACCCCCCGAAGTGGAACAAGAGATCTAGAATGCAGATAGTGCAGATGTGTGTTGTCGGACTTTCCGATCATGTGTAAACAAGTCCGTCGGACAAAAGTCCAAAGTACAAACAAACTTCCCCTTTTTATCGGCTCGTCATACGTCTTGTACGTGACTACGTTAGTAATTGTTGGCCAACATTTGTGTGACCGTGTGTATGCAAGACAAGTTGGAGCCAACACCCTTTGAACAAAATTCCACGTTTTTGTTGTCGGAAAGTCCGATCCTGTGTATTGGGCATAAGGCTGAGAACTGAGCAATTAAACAATACCGATCGCTCAGTTCTCAGTGCTCCGTGAGCAGAGAGCTGGTTACTGTCAGTCACCATTGTCTGATCTGCCCCGCACTCACTGGAGAGGCTGAGCCGTGTGGCGGTCCATCCAGGCATCTGTGTGGATCCCGACCATATGGTCGCAATCTTTCCCATGCCTGGACCAGCTCTGTGACGCCAGCCGACAACAGGCTTCAGCACGCTATCTGCTGAAATCAGGTCACAAAAAAGTAGAATGAACTGCACTCCTGTGATACATAGGAAAAGTACAGCCAAACAATATTGTTAGAAACCAAGGCTGGTAACAAAGCAAGCATAAAGTTGAATCAATAATGTTGGTAAGATCCTTTGGCATACAGATTGCTCAGTAATAGGGACTAAGCATAATAGGTTATTTGAGGTCTATATCACCATACACAGTAGCAAGGTCACCTTTAGTGCAGCAGTGAGCAGTAATATTGTTTAACCACTTTAGCCCCGGACCAATTGTCAGCTTAAGGACCAGAGGTCTTTTTTCAATTTCGCACTGCACTACTTTAACTGGTAATTGCGCGGTCATGCAATTTTGTAACCAAACGAAATTTGCGTCCTTTTCTTCCCACAAATAGAGCTTTCTTTTGATGGTATTTGATTGCCTCTGTGATTTTTATTTTTTTGCGATATAAACGGAAAAGGAGCGAAAATTTTGAAAAAAAAAGAGATTTTCTACTTTTTGTTATAAAAAAAATCTAATAAACTCAATTTTAGTCAAACATTTGGGCCAAAATGTATTCAGCCACATGTCTTTAGTAAAAAAAATGCCAATAAGCGTATATTTATTGGTTTGCGCAAAAGTTATAGCGTCTACAAACTAGAGTACATTTTCTGGAATTTACACGGCTTTTAATTTATGACTACCTATCTCATTTCTTGAGGTGCTAAAATGGCAGGGAAGTACAAAACCCCCCCAAATGACCCCATTTTGGAAAGTAGACACCCCAAGCTATTTGCTGAGAGGCATGTTGAGCCCATTGAATATTTTTTTTTTTAGTCCCAAGGGATTGAATAAAGACAAAAAAAAAAAAAAAAAAAAAATTTTTTTTTCATAAAGTTGTCACTAAATGATATATTGCTCACACATGCCATGGTTATATGTGGAGATGCACCCCAAAATACATTTTGCTGCTTCTCCCGAGTATGGGGATACCACATGTGTGGGACTTTTTGGGAGCCTAGCCGCGCACGGGGCCCCGAAACCCAATCAACGCCTTCAGGGTTTCTAAGGGTGCAAATTTTTGATTTCACTCCTCACTACCTATCACAGTTTTGAAGGCCATAAAATGCCAAAATAGCACAAAACCCCCCCAAATGACCCCATTTTGGAAAGTAGACACCCAAGCTATTTGCTGAGAGGCATGTTGAGTACATGGAATATTTTATATTTTGCCACAAGTTGCGGGAATATTACAAACTTTTTTTTTTTTGCCCAAAGTTGTCACTAAATGATATATTGCCCACACATGCCATGGGCATATGTGGAATTACACCCCAAAATACATTCTGCTGCTTCTCCTGAGTACGAGGATACCACATGTGTGGGACTTTTTGGGAGCCTATCCGCATACGGGACCCCGAAAACCAAGCACCGCCTTCAGGATTTCTAAGGGCATAAATTTTTGATTTCACTCCTCACTACCTATCACTACCTATCACAGTTTTGAAGGCCATAAAATGCCAAGATGGCACAAAACCCCCCCAAATGACCCCATTTTGGAAAGTAGACACCCCAAGCTATTTGCTGAGAGGCATGTTGAGCCCATTGAATATTTTTTTTTTTTAGTCCCAAGTGATTGAATAAAGACAACAAAAAAAAAAAAAAAAAAAAATGTATTCAAAAAGTTGTCACTAAATGATATATTGCTCACACATGCCATGGTTATATGTGGAATTGCACCCCAAAATACATTTTGCCACTTCTCCTGAGTACGGGGATACCACATGTGTGGGACTTTTTGGGAGCCTAGCCGCGTACGGGGCCCCGAAACCCAAGCACCACCTTCAGCATTTCTAAGGCCGCGTACACACGAAGGGACAATCCCGCGGGATTATCCTCTGGACTGAAGTCCAGAGGATAATCCCCTCGTGTGTGGGCGCCGGCGGACTTTTTGGCGCCAAAGTACGGCGGACTAAAGTTTCAGGTTTTGTTCTCAAATTATCCGCTGGACTTGGAAGTCCAGCGGACAATCCCGCCGTTAGTGGGCAAGTCCGCGGGACTTTTGAAATGAACGGACTTGCCGCTCATCGGCAAGTCCGTTCATTTAGCACGTGACTTCAGGTTACGTAGCTAGCGTAGGCAGTTACTGCCGCCGCGCTAGCTCCGTGACCTGGCATGGATTTAAAGGGAATCCCCACGCCGAAAAAACGGCGTGGGGGTTCCCCCCAAATCCATGTCAGACCCTCATCCGAGCACGCAGCCTGGCAGGCCAGGAAAGGGGTGGGGACGAACGAGCGCCCCCCCCCCTCCTGAGCCGTACCAGGCCGCGTGCCCTCAACATGGGGGGTGCCCTGGGGAAAGGGGGGCCGTGCGGCCCCCCCACCCCAAAGCACCTTGTCCCCATGTTGATGAGGACAAGGGCCTCTTCCCGACAACCCTGGCCGTTGGTTGTCGGGGTCTGCGGGCGGGGTCTTATCGGAATCTGGGAACCCCCTTTAATAAGGGGGCCCCCAGATCCCGGCCCCCCACCCTATGTGAATGAGTATGGGGTACGATGTACCCCTACCCATTCACCTAAGGTGTAAAATGTAAAGTAAAAAAAAACACCCACACTTTTGAAAAAATAGTTTATTGCACTGCTCCGGGGGTCTTCTTCCGTCTTGGGGGTCTTCTCGCCGGACTCCCCCGCCATTTACCAAGCTCTTTTACCGAGCGAGGGGAGTCCGGCTACCTTCTTCGTCGTCGCCGCCGTCTGGGGGTCTCGATCCGCCTTCGGGGGTCTTCTTCCGTCTTGGGGGTCTTCTCGCCGGACTCCTCCCCTCTCTTCTGCTCTTTTACCTAGCTCTTTCACGAGGGGAGGTGTCCGGCTACCTTCTTCGTCGTCGCCGCCGTCGTCTGGGGGTCTCGATCCGCCTTCGGGGGTCTCTTCTGTTCTTGCGGCGGTCGTCGTCTTCCGCGCCGCCGGCGCCTTGTCCTTCTTCTTGTCCTTCTTGTTCTTCTTGTTCTTCTTCTTCTTCCGATGTTGACCCGACGCTCTCTCTGCCCGGAATGCCTGTGCCGCTCTGAGCTCGGACTTATATAGGGACAAGGGGACAGGGTCACATGTTCATGTCACATGGTGACCCCGCCCCCTTGCGATGTCACAGTCCCAGCATCCTCCGGGACTGTGACAACACAAGGGGGCGGGGTCACCATGTGACATGTGCATGTGACCCTGTCCCCTTGTCCCTATATAAGTCCGAGCTCAGAGCGGCACAGGCATTCCGGGCAGAGAGAGCGTCGGGTCAACATCGGAAGAAGAAGAAGAACAAGAAGAACAAGAAGGACAAGAAGAAGGACAAGGCGCCGGCGGCGCGGAAGACGACGACCGCCGCAAGAACAGAAGAGACCCCCGGAAGACCCCCGAAGGCGGATCGAGACCCCCAGACGACGGCGGCGACGACGAAGAAGGTAGCCGGACACCTCCCCTCGTGAAAGAGCTAGGTAAAAGAGCAGAAGAGAGGGGAGGAGTCCGGCGAGAAGACCCCCAAGACGGAAGAAGACCCCCGAAGGCGGATCGAGACCCCCAGACGGCGGCGACGACGAAGAAGGTAGCCGGACTCCCCTCGCTCGGTAAAAGAGCTTGGTAAATGGCGGGGGAGTCCGGCGAGAAGACCCCCAAGACGGAAGAAGACCCCCGGAGCAGTGCAATAAACTATTTTTTCAAAAGTGTGGGTGTTTTTTTTTACTTTACATTTTACACCTTAGGTGAATGGGTAGGGGTACATCGTACCCCATACTCATTCACATAGGGTGGGGGGCCGGGATCTGGGGGCCCCCTTATTAAAGGGGGTTCCCAGATTCCGATAAGCCCCCGCCCGCAGACCCCGACAACCAACGGCCAGGGTTGTCGGGAAGAGGCCCTTGTCCTCATCAACATGGGGACAAGGTGCTTTGGGGTGGGGGGGCCGCACGGCCCCCCTTTCCCCAGGGCACCCCCCATGTTGAGGGCACGCGGCCTGGTACGGCTCAGGAGGGGGGGGGGGGCGCTCGTTCGTCCCCACCCCTTTCCTGGCCTGCCAGGCTGCGTGCTCGGATGAGGGTCTGACATGGATTTGGGGGGAACCCCCACGCCGTTTTTTCGGCGTGGGGATTCCCTTTAAATCCATGCCAGCTTGCGGAGCTAGCGCGGCGGCATTTACTGCCTACGCTAGCTACGTAACCTGAAGTTACGTTCGAAATGAACGGACTGCTCCGTGTGTGGGCAAGTCCGTTCATTTTCAAAAGTCCCGCGGACTTTTGGCCGGCGGATTATCCGCTGGACAAGTCCGTGCGTGTGTGGGCAAGTCCACACCCTCGGAAAGTCCAGCGGACCTAGCCGGAAAGTCCAGCGGATTGTCCGCTGGACTTAGGTCCGCCGGCAAAAGTCCGTACGTGTGTACGAGGCATAAGGGTGTAAATTTTTGATTTCACTCCTCACTACCTATCACAGTTTCGAAGGCCATAAAATGCCAAAATTGCACAAAACCCCCCCAAATGACCCCATTTTGGAAAGTAGACACCCCAAGCTATTTGCTGAGAGGCATGTTGAGTACATGGAATATTTTATATTTTGCCACAAGTTGCGGGAATATTACAAACTTTTTTTTTTTTGCCCAAAGTTGTCACTAAATGATATATTGCCCACACATGCCATGGGCATATGTGGAATTACACCCCAAAATACATTCTGCTGCTTCTCCTGAGTACGGGGATACCACATGTGTGGGACTTTTTGGGAGCCTATCCGCATACGGGACCCCGAAAACCAAGCACCGCCTTCAGGATTTCTAAGGGCATAAATTTTTGATTTCACTCCTCACTACCTATCACTACCTGTCACAGTTTTGAAGGCCATAAAATGCCAAGATGGCACAAAACCCCCCCAAATGACCCCATTTTGGAAAGTAGACACCCCAAGCTATTTGCTGAGAGGCATGTTGAGCCCGTTGAATATTTTTTTTTTTAGTCCCAAGTGATTGAATAAAGACAAAAAAAATAAATAAAAAAAATTTATTCAAAAAGTTGTCACTAAATGATATATTGCTCACACATGCCATGGTTATATGTGGAATTGCACCCCAAAATACATTTTGCTGCTTCTCCTAAGTATGGGGATACCACATGTGTGGGACTTTTTGGGAGCCTAGCCGCGTACGGGGCCCCGAAACCCAAGCACCGCCTTCAGGATTTCTAAGGGTGCAAATTTTTGATTTCACTCCTCACTACCTATCACAGTTTCGAAGGCCATAAAATGCCAAAATAGCACAAAACCCCCCCAAATGACCCCATTTTGGAAAGTAGACACCCCAAGCTATTTGTTGAGAGGCATGGTGAGTATTTTACAGCTCTCATGTGTTTTTGAAAATGAAGAAAGTAAAGAAAAAAAAATTTTTTTTTTCTTTTTTCAATTTTCAAAACATTGTGACAAAAAGCGAGATCTGCAAAATACTCACCATACCTCTCAGCAAATAGCTTGGGGTGTCTACTTTCCAAAATGGGGTCATTTGGGGGTGGTTTGTGCCATCTGGGCATTCCATGGCCTCCGAAACTGTGATTGGCAGTGAGGAGTGAAATAAAAAAATTACACCCTTAGAAAGCCTGAAAGCGGTGCTTGGATTTTGGGGTCCCGTACGCGGCTAGGCTCCCAAAAAGTCCCACACATGTGGTATCCCCGTACTCAGGAGAAGCAACAGAATGTATTTTGGGGTGTATCTCCACATATGCCCATGGCATGTTTGAGCAATATATCATTTAGTGACAAGTTTTTGTAAAAAAAAATATTATTTTTTTTTTTTTCATTATTCAATCTCTTGGGACCAAAAAAAAAAATATTTAATGGGCTCAACATTGCTCTCAGCAAATAGCTTGGGGTGTCTACTTTCCAAAATGGGGTCATTTGGGGGGGGGTTTGAACTGTCCTGGCATTTTATGCACAACATTTAAAAGCCTATGTCACACGTCACCCACTCTTCTAACCACTTGAAGATAAAGCCCTTTCTGACACTTTTTGTTTACATGAAAACATATTTTTTTTTTGCAAGAAAATTACGTTGAACCCCCAAACACTATATATATTGTTAAAGCAAAGGCCCTACAGATTAAAATGGTGGGTGTTGCATTTTTTTTTTCCACACAGTATTTGCGCAGCGATTTTTCAAACGCATTTTTTGTGGAAAAAATACACTTTTTTTTATTTTAATGCACTAAAACACACTATATTGCTCAAATTTTTGATGAAATAAAAAATATGATCTTAGGCCGAGTACATGGATACCAAACACGACATGCTTTAAAATTGCGCACAAACACGCAGTGGCGACAAACTACATACATTT
The DNA here is from genome assembly GCA_028564925.1 of Lithobates sylvaticus. Classification (NCBI taxonomy): domain Eukaryota; kingdom Metazoa; phylum Chordata; class Amphibia; order Anura; family Ranidae; genus Lithobates; species Lithobates sylvaticus. The sequence goes on along the minus strand of CM053036.1, from coordinate 58,223,409 downwards.
TTAAAAGCCTTTAAAAGCCTTTACAGGTTACCACATTAGATTCACGGAGGAGGTCTACTGCTAAAATTACTGCCCTCGATCTGACCTTCGCGGTGATACCTCACATGCATGGTGCAATTGCTGTTTACATATGACGCCAGACCAACGCTTGTGTTCGCCTTTGCGCAAAAGAAGGGGGGGCAGGGGTGCTTTTTTTTTTTTTTTTTTTTAGTTTTTCTTTTTATTTAGCTTTTTTTATTTTATTTTTAAACTGTTCCTTCCATTTTTTTTTTCTTAGTTGTCATTTTTATTGTTATCGCAGGGAATGTAAATATCCCCTATGATAGCAATAGGCAGTGACAGGTACTCTTTTTTTGAAAAAATTGGGGTCTATTAGACCCTAGATCTTTCCTGTGCCCTCAAAGCATCTGACCACACCAAGATCGGTGTGATAAAATGCTTTCCCAATTTCCCAATGGCGCGGTGGGTATGCCCACCATTAGAATACCTCCCTTCATCCACCCACTTCTAATGATGGGCATACATGCACCATTTATATATGCCGAAGCATGGGGGCATCCTCCCGCAAAAAAAAGTTATGCCACGTATACATGGTCGAACTTTTTTCGACCGTATGTACGTGGCATTAGGAGCAAAATCGCTCCTCCGCCCTCTGCTGCCCCCATGCTTCGGCATATATGCTCTTTTTTTTAACTGTGGTGGTGAAATCACCTCCTACAGCATTGGAGTCGCGGCTTTATGTATCGTGGGAGCAAACGCTGTTGCTGTCAAGATAAATAAATCCACGCTGCAACTGAATGGCGTACCTGCTAAGCAAATAATGGTTAACATTAAAACAAAGTAACATTACAGTATAACAGTAAGACCTTACCATACCATACCTGCAAAGCAAATACCAAAAAAAAAACATAGTAAAAAATAAAACATTTTGTTAACGCAACCGGTGCCTAAAATATATATATGCCGAAGCATGGGGGCATCCTCCCGCAAAAAAGTTATGCCACGTACACATGGTCGGACTTTTTTCGACCGTATGTACGTGGCATTAGGAGCAAAATCGCTCCTCCGCCCTCTGCTGCCCCCATGCTTCGGCATATATGCTCTTTTTTTTAACTGTGGTGGTGAAATCACCTCCTACAGCGTTGGAGTCGCGGCTTTATGTATCGTGGGAGCAAACGCTGTTGCTGTCAAGATAAATAAATCCACGCTGCAACTGAATGGCGTACCTGCTAAGCAAATAATGGTTAACATTAAAACAAAGTAACATTAGAGTATAACAGTAAGACCTTACCATACCATACCTGCAAAGCAAATACCAAAAAAAAAACATAGTAAAAAATAAAACATTTTGTTAACGCAACCGGTGCCTAAAATATATATATGCCGAAGCATGGGGGCATCCTCCCGCAAAAAAGTTATGCCACGTACACATGGTCGGACTTTTTTCGACCGTATGTACGTGGCATTAGGAGCAAAATCGCTCCTCCGCCCTCTGCTGCCCCCATGCTTCGGCATATATGCTCTTTTTTTTAACTGTGGTGGTGAAATCACCTCCTACAGTGTTGGAGTCGCGGCTTTATGTATCGTGGGAGCAAACGCTGTTGCTGTCAAGATAAATAAATCCGCGCTGCAACTGAATGGCGCACCTGAAAACAAAAAAATGGTTAACAATAAAACATACCTGAAAAGCAAGCATGATAAAACATAATAAAACATTGCAGAATAGAATAGAGTAAAAAAGAGCAACAATAGAGAGAGAACAATAAAACGACAACTATTTTTGGTTTTTTATTTTATATTTTTTTTGGTTTTTTTTTTTTTTTTTTGTACTTTTTTATTTTATTTTTATTTTTTACACTTTTTTTTTAAACTATAACTATAATTTTAACTGTAACGGTCGGGTCTCAAAATGCGATGGCATTCTTGAGACCCTGTAACTATAATTTGAACTGCAACGGTCGGGTCTCAAAATGCGATGGCATTCTTGAGACCCTGTGAAAGTGTATCCTAGCCTGTGAAATGCTGTACCCTACGCTAATACCTCACTAGTTCGTGGTAGCGTTCAAAGCATTCACCAACGCAGAGACCAGGATTGTCAGGACAGCGTGGACAATAATAACGGGTGTCACGCCTAAATCCGCGCTTGCTACAGACACGACATCTTCTTTGGGGGGCTCGTTGGGTAGGGGTACTCTGGAGGACATGAGGATAATGCCTCTCATGCAGCCGGCTTACTGCATTTGGTAGGGGATGGTGAGGTGTGGAATCGCCTGGATACAGGAGTTCCATGACAACCGCTCCCTGGAATTCAAGGAAGGGTAACGTCCCGCCTGAAGCTCCGTATAGCACATGAGCATTCAGCAAAGCCAATTGGAATAAATAAATAGACACTTTTTTGTACCAGCGTCTAGCCTTACGGACAACTAGGTACGGCGCCAACAACTGGTCGTTGAGGTCCACCCCCCCCATATTAAGGTTGTATTCGTGGATACAGAGGGGTTTCGTCACAACACCAGCCGCCGTACGAATTTGGACTGTCGTGTCTGCATGAAGGGAGGTAAGAACGAAAACATTCCTATTATCCCTCCACTTCACAGCGAGCAAGTTATTACACTTCAAGCAGGCTCTCTCCCCCAGCCTAAGACGGGAATCTACAAGCCGCTGGGGAAAGCCCCGGCGATTAGGTCGCACGGTGCCACATGCTCCAATCTGATGATCAAACAAGTGACTAAACAGTGGCACGCTCGTGTAATAATTGTCCACGTACAAGTGGTACCCCTTTCCGAATAAGGGTGACACCAAGTTCCACACTATCTTGCCAGCGCTCCCTATGTAATCTGGACAGTTCTCCGGCTCTACGTGACTATCTTTTCCCTCATAAACCGAAAAGCTCCACGTATAGCCTGTTGCCCTGTCACAGAGCTTGTAGAGCTTGACCCCGTATCTGGCACGCTTGCTGGGAAGGAACTGTTTGAAAGACAAGCGGCCAGAAAACTTAATCAGGGACTCGTCAACGCAGACAACTTGATTGGGCGTAAACAAGGCTGCAAAACATTGGTTGAAGTGGTTTATGAGGGGCCGAATTTTGTAGAGCCGATCAAATTCAGGGTCTCCACGAGGACGACAAAGTTCATTGTCACTGAAGTGCATGAACCGCAAGATCTGTTCGTATCGTGCCCTGGACATGGAGGCAGAGAACACGGGCATATGGTGGTGCGGTGAGGTGGACCAATAAGACCTCAGCGTCGGGAATTTGTGTATGCCCATGTTGAGGGAAAGGCCCAGAAAGGTCTTAAATTCGGAAACCGTAATTGGTTTCCAATCTCTGGCAAGGGAAGGCACTTGGGGATTAGCGGCGATGTGTTGACCAGCGTATATATTACTTTGGTCCACAATAGATCTATAGAGATCTTCCGTGAAAAACAGCGAATAAAAATCGGATGGCTTAAAATCAGCTGTTTCCACCTGAATACCGGGTTGGCCAGTGAATGGGGGAAGTACGGGTTCTGCAGAAGTGGTGGGCACCCAATCAGGATTGGCGAATTCTGCAGGAAGGACACTATGTGATCGACGGGCCTGCCTTTGTCTTCTTCTTGGTGGCAGCGGGACACTACTTGTGCTTGCCACCTCGCCAGCTTGAACTGCACTTATGGGACTCGCCACGTCACCAAGTGTTACTGCAGTGCTGGTTTGACTACGTCCAGGGTGTACTAGGCCGCTGGTGCTTGCCAGTTCACCAGAAGGAATAGCGGCGCTAGTACTTCTCTGCTCCATACGAGAGACCTGCGGTTCCTGCACCTCAACAACATCAGAAGATCGGGATCGGGTACGCCTGACCTTAGCAGGGACCACACCTTCGTCGCCAGAGCTATCTGTCATGGAGCCGCTGTCGTCTACTGGATCGTATTCTGAGCCTGATTCTGACAGATGAGTGACCTCCTCTTCACTATCTGACATACTCAGAAACAAGTAGGCCTGTTCACTAGTGTACTTGCGATTTGCCATTTTGGGCTCTAAATTTAGTAGTACACTAGTGAGATTCACAGGAAAAAAAGCTCCTAGGCTGCTGGCGAATGAATCAAAACGCTACCAAAAAAACTGTTAGCGATCGCAGGGATCAGGCCTGACTCTGCGAACGCTGCAGTTATGTGTGCTTAGTGTTTTGGAAGTGACAGTTATCGATCGATACGGCACTTGGGGGGGGGGGGGGGGGCCTGGGCGGAGGGGGAAAACGCAGGTGCTAGCAGGTATCTGGGCTGATCCCGCTAACAATGCGTTTTTTGGAACCCTAAACTGCTGGGACGCTAGTATAGATCTGATCAGATCAGATATTGATCTGTTCAGATACTATACCACTAAGGGAGGTGTATGCTTTGCGCGTGGGTGTTTGCGGTACTGGCACTAACCTGGGGCGACGCAGACCTTATTTGACCCTAACACCTAATTGATATCACCCGCCGGGCGATCAGGGGGTTAAACCGATAGTTGGGTAATAAATGGCGGGTGCCCTGACAGTATAAAAAAACAAGCTAACTAACCAGCGTCACCCGTAACAGTTATACGGTGATCACTGGTGAAAGGGTTAACTAGGGGCAATCAGGGGGTTAAAACCTTTATTAGGTAATATATGGGGGTACCTGACACTATATAAAAACCTGACGGGGAACCTAAATAACTAAATAACTAACTGGCTAACCAGCGTCACCAGTGACACTTATACAGTGATCACTGGTGAAAGAGTTAACTCTAGGGGCAATCAAGGGGTTAAAACCTTTATTTAGGTTGTAATATGGGGGTACCTGACCTATAAACCTATTTATAATCCTATATAAACCTGGCGGTTACCTAAAAAAAAAAACTGGCTACCTAGCGGCACCAGTGACACTAATAGAGCGATCAAAATAAACGATCGCTTAGTGACACTGGCAAAAGGGGGTGAAAGGGTTACCTAGGGGGCAATCAAGGGGTTAAACCTTTATTGGGGGGGGGGGTAGGGGCTACCTTGGACCTAAAGGGGCCTAAAACTAACTGCCCTGACAGTTATTGCAGTCACACTGACACTAAATGCAGTGATCAGTAAAATAAATGATCACTGCAATCAGTGACACTGTGACAGGGGGGGCAGGGGGTGATCTGGGGGGTGATCAGGGGGTGACAGGGGGGTGAAATGTGTGCCTATGTGTACCTGGTGTCAGTGTAGTGTTTGTGCACTTACTTGATGTCTTCTCCGCTCGGCGTCCCGGTCAGAAAGACCGACACGAGGAGCGTGACATCACTTCCCCTTGCCTGTGTTTACAATTACACAGGAAGGGGAAGGAAGCGGACGAATCCTATTGGCCAGAGCGATCGGGAGGGGGTGGCCAGAAACGACTGGCCGTTACCTCGTCCCGCATCGCTTCTGAAGCCATCCCGACCGTCCCCGCCGGCGGAGGGGGGTCCGATCGGACCCCCCAACCGCCGGAGGAATGTCA
>CM053036.1:58108892-58217438 GCA_028564925.1 Lithobates sylvaticus | reverse complement strand
TTAAGTCTGCTTTTAGTAACTTGCTTAGTGCATGATTCTTTGACAAGGTATTGCTGCCAAGTGCTATTTTCAATGATTTCCCATGACATTGCATGTTCATACATCCAACCTCAGTGGGACTGAGATTCTTGAGGAGGTTGAAACAACAAACAAGGGACCCATCCTATCCAGCAGCTCTCATGGAGGTATCACTGATACCTCCCTATCATCTCTCCCTCCTTTTCTCTATATTTCTCCTTCTTTCTTTCTTTATTTCATTTTCTCTCTTTCCTTCTTCTTCTATCTCTATTTCTTGATAATAATAATAATATTAATTATTATTATAGTAAAACTCAAACTCTGATTTGTGAATTAATATAAAGCTGAAAATATTATTTTGCTCCTTCTTTCTTTCTTCATTTAATTTTCTCTCTTTCCTTCTTTTTCTATCTCTATTTCTTGATAATAATAATAATATTAATTATTATTATTATAGTAAAACTCAAACTCTGATTTGTGAATTAATATAAAGCTGAAAATATTATTTTGCTCCGATTCCACCCAAAGAAAACCAAGCAGCTCCCAGTGTACCATCTCTATATCCATTCACTTGCTCAAACTCCATTTTAAGCAAGTGTTTCCCAAACGGTTAAATCACAGCAAAGCAGCTTGTTCCAGGCAGTGCAGAAAGACGCGGGAGTCCCTTTAATCATCCATCCTCACATTGTTCCTCTTGTTTTGCCAACTCATAAACTTTCCTGGTGGCGGCTTGCTATCCATAATTCATCAAAAAACCCTGTGCCGCTTTTGTGGAATGGAAGCCACTCTGTCTGTCTTCAACGTCTTACCCAACAGAATAGTCACTAAAACGACTAAACGTCTATTTATCACTAGGGGGAAAAATAGAAGCCTTGTAAGGCTGCTTGGTGAATTCAATTTCTGGGACGTGAGGGCTATCCAGAGAGTTACAAAGAGTCTGTATCTATAAATCTTATTGCTCTAGCAATCATGAATGTACGTGGCTGTGTGTGTGCCATTTATTGTTATAGATGTGTCTTAAAAGTTAGGTTCAAGTCAATCATATTGGTTGTATTGAGAAGTTGTGCGTAGGAAGTGAGAAAAAAAAAAAAAAAACTCGGTAGAACAAAAGGCTTTCAGAATTCCGAGAAGGTAAAGGATTTGTCACGGAATAGAGCCATCAAGGCTTGTGGCCTTCCATATAAACAGGAGACCTCCGATTCTAAAACTGCGCCACCAGCAAGTTATTCCTGTTATCATTTATTTATAGAGCCCCAGCTGTCGTGAATACAGTCATGCATATAATAAACATGCTTAACATGCATCCTAATGAACACAAAACAGTAATGATTTATAACATATTAGAAAACAAAAAGTGGAGGGGTCAAGTTCGTTAGAACCTACCGAGGGATTCAAGGTTTGTAAAGTTTTCATGCAGCCTGAAAATCACAAACCTTTTTAAAGTTATTGGTTTAACCACTTGACCTCCGGAAGATTTACCCCCTTCGTGAACAGGCCATTTTTTTTTTTTTTTTTGCGATACGGCACTTCGTTATTTTAACTGACAATTGCGCGATCATGCAACACTTTACCCAAATAAAATGTATGTTCTTTTTTTCCCCACAAATAGAGCTTTCTTTTGGTGTTATTATATGCATTTTAATTTTTTGCGCTATAAACAAAAATGCCGCCAAAAAAAAAACAATATTTTTTATTTTCTGCTATACAAATGTCTTCATCAATTTAGGCCAATATGTATTCTGCTACATATTTTTGGTTAAAAAAAATCACAATGAGTGTATATTGATTGGTTTGTGCAAAAGTTAAGCATCTGCAAACTATGGGATATTTTTATTTATATGTCTTTAATTTATTTTTTTACTAGTACAGTGGAACCTCAGATTACGAGCATAATCTGTTCCAGGAGAAAACTCGCAATCCAAAGTACTTGCATATCAAAGCGAGTTTCCCCATTGAAGTCAATGTAAACGAAAAAAAAAAAAAATTCTGCATTGACTTCAATGGCATGCAATACCGCATGCGGCCAGAGGTGGGGGGCGCCGGAGAGAGCCTCAGAAGCAACTGGAAAGGCCCGATGACACCTTGGCTGACCTCGGAAAGACTCCGTTCCCGAGGTTTACCGAGGTCAGCCGAGCTGTACTCGGCCCTTTCCGTGCATTTCCGAACGGCGCCGATCGACGCCCCTTGGCTCCGGCACCCTCCCTACCTCAGGCCAAATGCGGTACTGCACACTCTTTGGCCTGAATCGTGCTCGTTTTGCGAGACAACACTCGCAAACCGAGTTACGATTTTTAAAAATACAGTGCTCGTATTGCGAAACGCTCATTACCGTGTTACTCACAATCTGAGGTTCCACTGTAATGGCGGCGATCAGCGACTTATAGCGGGACTGCGATATTGCGGTGAACAAATCGGGCACTAACTGACACTTTTGACACTTTTTTGGGGACCAGTGACACTAATACAGAGATCAGTGCTAAAAAAATATGCCCTGTCACTGTACTAATGGCACTGGCTGGGAAGGGGTTAACATAAGGGGCGGTGAAAAGGTTAACTGTGTGCCTAGCTTGTGCTTACTTACTGTGTGAGGTGCTTTAACTAGGTGAAGGCAAAGATCTGTGTTTCTGCCTTGCAGGAACACAGGATCAATACTTTCCCTTCTGACAGAACAACAATCAGATTGCCATTCTGCCTTTGTCCTGTGTAATAGGTGGGTACTGGCGGACATCAAGTCTGTGGTACCTGCCGCTGGGCTCCCACTGTGTGTGATCACAGCCAGAGTGGCTAACCGGCCCCCTAAACGGAATCATCCGATCCCGTACTAGGTACGGGATCTGGTACAGAATGGCCAACCTGCCGCAGTAAATGTACGATGGGCGGTCCACAAGTGGTTAAAATCTCAGACTGAGGGAAAGAGAAGCTGCACAAAAAAACAGCCAGTTCTTGTGCTGTCAAGGTCATGCTGATAGGAGGAGAAAACAGAGTGAGCTCATCACTGTGCTGCTTCTTCTTTCACTGTCCAGTCACACGCTGGGGCAGATCCAGGATGATCTGGATGCAGAAGAAGTAGGTTGAATAAAAATGGCTATTAGACTGAGTTTATCTGGTGACAGAAAAAAGTACAGCGGGGGGAAATCTCTTGATTGAAGTCGAATACTGCTTGCAGCAAAAGCTGCTTTTGTTTTTTTCTTACTTTTAATGGGCTCCTTATTTTTATTTTATTGGCTGGAGTTCTTCTTTAATCTTTATGGTGTAATATCTGATTAATAGAACAGCATAGCAACCACTGATGCCATCCCTGCCCATTCACTTACGTAGTCGGGGATTCCTGGCCATGTAGGTGAAGGTGAATGGAACGGGTGACATGAGTGATTGTTAGGGGCGTGGCAGATGCAGGCACTCGCTGCTTCCTTAGCAACCACTGACAGCGAGAAACTGTTCCAACATCGTATGTTAGGGCTCACATTGCATTCAGACTGAACATTCAGCTCACCCATAATCACCGGAGATTATTTTATTGAAAATTACAGGTTTACAAATAATGGAAATGACCTTTGAAATCACATTATCATGTTAAAGCTTATATGAGATTGTAGTGATTTTAGTGATTGGGTTACATCTCCTTTTTAACTGATTCACATACAGGGTTACTGTACATAAAAAAATAAATTCCATCATCTCTTTCTGCATTGCCTTATTGAACAAGCTCTGTGTCCTTTACATTATGCATTTATTTCACATGTAATAACAAGACCGCAGTGTTTGCTCAAGCCGCTAACACTCATACATCATCCAACCAATTCATTCATTATCCCTGACAGGTACAGAAATTATGTACAAGCAGAAGGGGCAGCTCATGAAACACAGCTTTTCACATGGAAGGAAACAAGATCGGCTAGTGCAAACGCAACCAGATTATATTTCCTATTAAAATGGGAAAAAATTATATTTAGCTAGCCACTGCTCATTTTTTAATTATTACAGTGAAGTTTACCTAAAGTGGACCTGAACTCTAATAGAGATAATGTTATGGGAAACATCTAGAGATGTGAGTTCTCTAAAAACTTGTTCCTTTTGATGCAATTTGAAATAAAAAAAAAGTGTACTTCCTGTGCCTAGGCGCTACATTAAAACAAGTAAATATAATATAGGTTCCTTTTATTTACTAATGCTAGCAGAATATGGTGTAGACATGTGCGATTAGTTTCGTACGAATTGTAATTACGAATTTTTACGAATACGAATTCTGTACGAAATACGAAATTTTGTTTAAGAATTTCGGATCCAAATTATCCGAATCCAAACTACCAAATGAAAAAATAAAATAATAATCTTATTTATTTTACTTGATTTGATTTATTTTTTCACTGTTTTAAAAAAAAAAAGTGTCACTTTTATTCCTATTACAAGGAATGTAAACATCCCCTGTAATAGAAAAAAAAAATTGTCATTTGAAAAATAGTTATTTGAAAAAATGACAACAGAAAAATGTTCCTTTAAGAGGTATGGGCGGAAGTGACGTTTTGACGTAGCTTCCGCCCTGCTATGGTATAGAGACGGGTGGGGGCCATCTTCTCCTCACTCGTCTCCATACCCAGCTAGGAAGAGGACCCGATCGCCTCCGCCGATACCGACGGCTCTGATAACGGTGATCTCACTGCGAATCCGCCATGGAGACCACCCTTATTGTAAACACGACCGGCGCCTGAAGGATTGGATAGCTCGGTTGTGGCAGCAGCTGCTGCCGTTACCGAGATATCCCTGTTCAAGGTCAGGATGTATATAGTCGTTGCGCTGGTCATAAAGTGGTTAAAACATATACAAGAACATATTAATAATGCTCTCCACTCAGCGTATTAAAACATATATAGATATTCCAAGCGCAAGTCACATGTAGGCTCGATGCATTTCGGGAATCCTTCCCCGCTTGGGATCTTTTTAGGAGTATCAAGGAATAAAGTTTACTGGACCTCATAACATGAACATGTTTCCCAAGGAGGTGCATCCAAAAAGCCCAAACTGAACCACTGCCTTACAGTTAGAAAAAACTCGAGGTAGCCAAGAGGGAATTGGCACTGGTGCAAAGTAATGGTCAATAAGGAGTTCAAACCCCAATGGTGTAGCTACAACATCACAACATGAAGGAGTCACTAATGTCTCAGAAGAGGTAACCAAAATTAGTGTGTTCAAAAGAGAGCAGGAGCTCCCAAGGCCAAGTCCATAAGAGGAGGCAAATCTTAAAGTCCTGCAATATCCACATAGTTCCAGCATACAAGTATAAGATTGGCTGATTGAAAAGAACAGCTGAATATTTATTATGCCCCAGCCCATCATTGGAAGGAAGCATCCAGAAGGTGGGTGGGGAGGTAATAGATATGCAGGAGGCCTGAGCAGATTGTTCTTTCCTCATCGGGGAGGGTTCCAAAGCCTTTGGGACTGCCGCCCCTCCGAGGTAGTCTGTGGACTGTGTACCTGTTCTCAGAGGTCTCAGAGGTGGCAGAGCCGAGAGCCTGAAGCAATCTTTTTGAGGAGCTGGCTGTGGGACTTTACCCTATGAGATCTGAAGAAGGATTGTCTCCCTCACTGGGAAGTGTCCGGATGAAGCTGGAAGGTGTGCAGCTGACCTAGTCTCAAAATACCAACCTAATTGTTCTCTTGGTTCTTCTCAAGACCTTCTGCCATCTAGCTCTCTCATCACTTCCTCCCATGCTCGTCTCCAGGACTTTTCCAGAGCCTCTCCAAGCCTATGGAACTCCTTACCCCAATCAGTCCGTCTATCTCCTACTCTATTAGCTTTTAGACGATCCCTGAAAACTCTCCCTTCTAGATTGCAAGCTTTAACGAGCAGGGCCCTCTGATCCCTCCTGTATTGTAATTGTACTGTATCCCCTGATGTTGTAAAGCGCTGTGCAAACTGCTGGCGCTATATAAATTCTGTATAATAATAATAATGAGTACTGATCTTGAATAGTGATCCCGGGTAACTGTGTGCTTTTGGCAAGTAAGTGCCAGAGGTAGTTATGGACTGGGATGGTCCTCACAGGGTCTCAGAGTACTGGCCATTCACTTGTGTCAGAATAAGTGCATGGGTGCTTAAGCAAATGTGTCTTCCTGCTACTGTGAAAGCATTCCATTTTGGAGCATCCCATGCCCTGACCCCTCTCCTGTTTAATGCTCTTCAAGCAATGATTATCAAAAAGACATCCTCTAGACCAGTGATGGCGAACCTTGGCACTCCAGATGTTTTGGAACTACATTTCCCATGATGCTCATGCACTCTGCAGTGTAGTTGAGCATCATGGGAAATGTAGTTTCAAAACATCTGGGGTGCCAATGTTTGCCATCACTGCTCTAGACTGTGCTTGTGGCGATGGGCAGCCTCTCTCCCAGATAGCAAGCAATTGTGCTGCAAGTTTAAAAATGACTTGCTAAGCTATTGATAGCTTTGCCAGTCTTCACAAATTTGTTGCACAATTGCAGCAAGTCTGCATTGCATGACTCCAGATCAACCTTCTTTGCAAACATTCTGAAAGTCTGCTGCAAGTTCTGGTTCAGTTATGTTGTGCAATAGTCATCCCACCACAGGGGTCACTGTGGCTGAATTTTCATGCTGTAGACTTGCAGAGCCCTCGCTGTTGACTCACCACTGCAACTTTGCTCTTGCTAGAGACTTGCAATGCAAATTTGCTACAAATTGGAAAAGTGTCTACTAGAGCTTGTGCTTCAAGTGCTCTGCAAGTGTACAACTTGCCAGTGAAAATGTGCAGCAAGTTAACAAGACTTACAATTCAACACTGCCTCACATTTGTGGCAAGTTATCCTTGCTATCTGGGCTACTATTTGGGAACAACCAGCTATTAACAGCGGTCCCTAAGGGGTTAGCGCTACAATAGTTGATTGAGAAAGTTTAGTTCAACTTAAATGGAAAGTAGGAGGTTTTTAGAGAAATGATACACCATGTGACATGTCAGAATTTATTCACCATAATTTAGTTACAGTTACTTGAAAATCTGCTTTAATTTTGAAAAGGAAACTTTTTGCTTCAATGTATGGTTTTGTAAGTCTACAGTATATATAAAAAGGGACAGCCACATTTTCTCATTCCATACTAAAGATCTGCCTCCTTCTTTGCAGTGCTACACAATGGTTGTGCTGTACGTAATGTAGGTCTATCAATCAGCTGACATTTTGAAAACAATGCACTCCCCGTGTGGCTGACATTTTATTTTAGCAGCTGTTAAGCAGATAAGCAGTCACTGTAGATACTAATCTAACTTGCCACTATTGACTAATCCTCTAATCTTTGCACAATATACCTCTCTACATAATGCAATATAAAATATATAGAAGAATGCAAAAAAATGTGAAAATTACAGAATATGTACTCCCTAAAAATTAAATATTGTCACTGTTATTTCCATGTAGGAATATCTTTAATACCATATCATGAGCAGCAACAATTCTGCACTTATTTGACAAGTCATTCACTCCATCTGAAAATGTATTGCTGAAATGTGCCCTATCCATTCATGTGAAATGTGAATTTTAATTATAGGTCTAATTTAAAATTGCCTATCATTAAAATTCACACTTCACCTTGATCAATAAGGCATGTGTCAGCATGAACAAATCACATTAATATTTCAAGTAAAAAGAACACTTTTTTCTTGCCATGGAAAAAAAATATATATATAATCTGCTCCTGAGCTCCCTCATGTGACCTAAAGTCTACACAGGCTTTGTGGATGCTTCTCGTCATCAGTGACCTTCTTTTCTCATGCTCATATAGAAATACAAACTATGCAAATGTATAAAGCATTTTGTAATGCTCTAACACACAGGAACTTAATTATAAAATAATTATAGAGTCCTTTGAACAGTTTCTACATTTGTTCTATATTAATGGGCAAGCACGAATGCTATTATTTTATTTTCTCTCCAGGTCGAATATTTTTCATTCATACATAATACAGTGAATCAGGAGAATGATGCATTATGGCCACTAGATGAAGCTGATGGTCATACGTGGTCATCCATCAACTTAGTGTTTTCCTGGTTCACTCTATGAGAACATTTGACCTGGAGAGAAAATAGCCTATTAACATTCAGTTTTGCTCCACTTACACACAGTGTTAATTTTGGTATCAAATTTCGATTTAGTTTTAGTCTTAGTACTAAAATGGCATTTTAGTTTTAGTCCCATTTTACTCTTCTGCAATTGTTTTAGTTGAATTTAGTCGACTAAATATCCAGTACATTTTAGCCGACTAAAAAGTCCTACCTTTTAGTTGTCTACAATCTCCAGTACATTTTAGTTGACTAAAACTCATTTTAGTGGTCTAAAATCGAATGGGTGTAATTAAATTGTAATGCATTAGTTAACATTTCTCTACAATTTCCAAACTCATTATATACTTCTGGAGTGAAAAATCTCATATGTTATTATTTAACCGCTTCCCGACCGGCCACTGCATATATACGTCAGCAGAATGGCACGGGCAGGCAGAATCACGTACCTGTACGTGATCGTGCATTTGCCTGCCGTGGGTCGGGAGCGCGCCGCCAGCGGCGCGCTCGCGACCCGGTCGGGAGCTCCGTGACCACGGCCGCGGGACCAGCGGACCCGATCGCCGCTGGTATCCCGCGATCGGGTTACGGAGCTGAAGAACGGGGAGAGGTCTATGTAAACAAACCTCTCCACGCGCTTCCTACACTGACTGTCAGTGATCGGCGGTTCCCTGTCATCGGGAACGCCGATCAATGACGTCAGACGTACAGCCACGCCCCCCTACTGTAAAAAAAAACACAACACGTCACACTGACTCTTCCCCGCCCCCTAGTGGTTAACCCCTTCACTACAACTGTCATTTACATAGGAATCAGTGCTATTTAAATAGCAGTGATTGCTGTATAAATGACAAATGTCCCAAAAATGTGTCAAAAATGTCCGATGTGTCCGCCATAATGTGGCAGTCACAATAAAAATCGCTGATCGCCGCCATTACTAATAAAAAAAAAATATTAATAAAAATGCTATAAAACTATCCCCTATTTTGTAAACGCTATAACTTTTGCGCAAACTAATCAATAATCGCTTATTGCGATTTTTTTTACCAAAAATATGTAGAAGAATACGTATCGGCCTAAACTGAGGAAAAAAATGTTTTTTTATATATTTTTTGGGGATATTTATTATAGCAAAAAGTAAAAAATATTGCATTTTTTTCAAAATTGTCGCTCTATTTTTGTTTATAGCTCAAAAAATAAAAACCGCAGGGGCGATCAAATACCACCAAAAGAAAGCTCTATTTCTGGGAAAAAAAGGACGCCAATTTTGTTTGGGAGCCACGTCGCACGACCGCGCAATTGTCAGTTAAAGCGATGCAGTGCCGAATCGCAAAAAGGGGCCTGGTCCTTTGGCTGCCAATTGGTCCGGGGCTGAAGTGGTTAAGGTATTGAGGTATGAACATACTAAAGGCCAGTGTTAATTTTTAAGTCAAATTTCAATTTAGTTTTAATCTAATGCCCCGTACACACAGTCGGAAATTCCAACGGAAAATGTCCGATCGGACCATGTTGTCGGAAAATCCGGCCGTGTGTGGGCTCCATCGGACTTTTTCCTGCTCTCAAATTTTCCGACAACAAAATCCGATCGGACTTTTTCCGATCGTGTGTAGAGAATTCCGATGGACAAAGTGCTATGCATGCTCAGATCAAATTACGAGACCAACGCTATTGGTTACTAGCCTCTACGTAGTTCCGCTGTACGCAACGAACGTCACCGCGTTCAGAATCAGATTTTCCGACAACTTTGTCCGACCGTGTGTATGCAACACCAGTGTCGGACAAAATCCGTTGGAAAAATTCAGACAGATTTTGTGGTCAGAATTTCCGACAGTGTGTACGGGGCATTAGTCTTTTGACTAAAATGCCATTTAACTTTTAGTCCCATTTTAGTCTTTTGACTAAAATGCCATTTTAGTTTTAGTCGTATTTTAGTGATCTCAATTGTTTTAGTTGTATTTTATTTGACTAAAATAGTATTCATTTAGTCCACTAAAATAGTATTCATCTAGTCGACTAAAATGTTTTAGTAATTTTAGTCGACGAAATTAACACTGCTTTCACAGAAAAAATGTACATTGTGGGATCAATAGCTCTGCATTGTTTTAAAACCCCTTGCTGACCGCCTAACTGTAAACCCAGATAGCAAGCAATTGAGCTGCAAGTTTGAAAATTACATTCTAAGCTATTGCTAGACTTGCCAGGCTTCACAAGCATGTTGCACAATTGCAGCAAGTCCGCATTGCATGACTCCAGATCAACATTCTTTGCAAACATTCTGCAAGTCTGCTGTAAGTTCTGGTTCAGTTATGTTGTGCAATAGTCATCCCACCACAGGGGTCACTGTGGCTGAATTGTCATGCTGTAGACTTGCAGAGCTCTTGCTGTAGACTCACCACTGCAACTTTGCTCTTGCTAGGGACTTGCCACGCAAATTTGCTACAAATTGGAAAAGTGTCAACTAGAACTTGTGCTTCAAGTGCCCTGCAAGTGTAGAATTTGCCAGTGAAAATGTGCAGAAAGTTAACAAGACTTACAATTCAACACTGCCACAAATGTGTGTGAAGTTAATCTTGCTATCTGGGAATATACATCTTTAGTTTGACGTTAAAGAGGGATTTCACCTGAACATTTTTTTTTAAAAGCCAGCAGCTACAAATACTGCAGCTGCTGACTTTTAATAAATTTACACTTACCTCTTCCAGGGTCCAGCGATGTCGGCAGCAGAGGCCGATCAATCGCTAGGCTCTCTGCTGCTGCCGGCGCCATTCTCGGTGAGGGAATCAGGAAGTGAAGCGTTGCGTCGCGCAGCGTCGCGCAGTGCAATGAGAATCGTCCACGCTGTCTCTGGGACCCATGTGTGTCCCAGCAGACAGCACGGCGGGACAGGAAGAGGCATAGACTCTGGTCTTAGACAGGTATCTGCACCCCCTCCCCCCTAAAAGGTGCCAAATGTGACACCGGAGGGGAGGGTTCCGATGAGGGTGGAATCCCGCTTTAATTACCAGGGCTGCAGCTTGATGCCATAACCCCCTATCTTTTTTTTACTCAGGCAGTTGGCTTTCTGATAAAAGTGATCCCAGTGGCGGATTCACCGCAAGATCACTTTCAGAAGCAGCAGGAGAGGTGCCCCCCCTCCCGTCTCTTGCCAGTGGTTCCCGGCTAACGTTACTGTTCAATAGCTCCACGAACCATCCAGGGTCACCAGGGTTCCTCCTTAGAGATAAGCAGTGGCTAGATGGCTACCGCTAATCTCTATGCCCTTGGAAGACCGGAGCAACGTCATAATTATCCGTTAGCTGTGGCAGCTGCAGAGTACTAATGAGGAAAGCCGCTGGGCCTGCATCCCTTTAGACGTGTTCCTATTGGGAGTATCTCACCAAAAATTACATTTTTGTTGCAGGGGATGCCTGAAATCTGGTTGTACCTTAGGCAGATTTTTGAGAAAATTGGTGAGCCAATCACACAAGCAGGAAATTATGTTTCTGGGAAGTGATCAGTACACATTCTGTGTACAGAACACCTCCAGGTAGCCATATTGTATTGCATTTTCAGAATATGACAGCGACTGCAGATTGAAAAGGAAAGGTAATTTTTAATAACATCCAATTACAATATGATGTGTGTCACAATTGTATACACTATATTATTTTTTCATTATTTGCAATTTTTTCCCCATGAAAGTGGAGTTACCCTATAAAGCAAAAGATAATATATATTATTTTTTTTGATCTCTTGCATTTAAGGATAGAGGAGAGATTTGGGATCTTTTAGACCTCAGATCTCTCCATAAAGAGGACCTGTCATGCTGTATTGTTTTCGCATTACAATGTTTACATTCCTTGTGCTAGCATTAACAGTGATCATTTTTTTTTTTTTTTAAAGGGACAGTGTAAAAAAAAAAAAAAATGTGAAAAAAATAAAAAAAAAATATGTGAAAAAAAATATGTGAAAAAAAAAAGCAATAATTCTAGCACTAGACCTCTGGTACTGTAGCATGTGCAATTTTAAAGCATGACATGTTAGGTATCTATTTACCTGGCGTAACATCATCTTCCATATTATACAACAAATTGGGGTTATGTTTTGTCTTTTGTTAATTCATTAAAGTGGATGTTTTCCCACAAAATTGCATTTAAAAAAAAAAAAGCTGTACAAAAACTTCAATGACCGCCATTTAATTCTTTACGGTCTTTGCTAAAAAAAATAAAATAATGTTTGGGGGTTCTAAGTAAGTGTCTAGCAATACTGATTATAACTTAAGCAACAAATGTCAGAATAAGGCCTGGTCAGCAAGTGGTTAATGCACCCTTAAGTGAAAAAAATGAAGTTGATCAATTTAAATTTATAGTTTAACCACTTTAGCCCCGGAAAGTTTGGCTGCTCAATGACCAGAGCACTTTTTGCGATATAGCACTGCATCGCTTTAACTGACGATTGCGCGGTCGTGTGACATTGTACCCAAACAAAATTGATGTTCTTTTTTTCCCACAAATAGAGCTTTCTTTTGGTGGTATTTGATCATCTCTGCGTTTTTTTTTTTTTTACGCTATAAACAAAAGAAGAGCGAGAATTTGAAAAAAACACAATATTTAGTACTTTTTGCTATAATAAATATGCCAAATTTCTTTTAAAAAAAGCATATTTTTTCTCAGTTTAGGCCGATATGTATTCTTCTACATTTTTTTGCCAATAAAAATCACAATAAGCGTATATTGATTGGTTTGCGCAAAAGTTATAGCGTCTACAAAATAGGGGATAAATGTATGGCATTTTTATAATTTTTTTTATATTAGTAATGGCGTGACCTGCGATTTTTATCGTGACTGCGACATTATGGCAGACACATTGGACACTTTTGACACATTTTTGGGACGACTGACAATTATACAGTGATCAGTGCTATAAAAAAACGCACTGATTACTGTATAAATGTCACTGGCAGGGAAGGGGTTAACACTAGACAGGTGATCAAGGGGTTAACTGTGTTCCCTGACTGTGTAACTAACTGTAGGAAGAGGAGACTAACTATAGGAGATGTCAGATCATGGTTTCTAGCTATTAGGATCTCACGACCGCCGGTCATGAGCATCGGCACCCCCCCGACTGCAGCCGGCCTGCTATCCCGCTTAAAGGAGCCGACGTATAGCTACGACGGCTTGCGGGATCGCGCCGACCTGCCGCAGTATAATGACGGAGGCTGGTCAGTTAGTGGTTAAAAAAACAGTGGTTATAAAGGCAGAAGGTTTTTTTTTTATCTTAATGCATTCTATACATTAAGATAAAAAGTATTTTGTGTGCAGCAGCCCCCCTCAGTCCCCCCCCCCCCTCACACTTACCTGAGGTCCCTCTCTGACCAGCAATGTCCACGAGTGTCTCAGTCGTCCGAGATTCTCCCTCCTGATTGGCTGAGACACATTGGCTGCCGTTGCTTTCAATCAAAGAATGCTAGCCAATCAGGAGATAGAGTGGGCAGAGCCGGGTTGGGGCTTCGTCATTGAATGGACACGGGGGAACTGTGGCTCCGCTCAGGAGCCCCAATAGCAAGCCGCTTGCTGTGGGGGCACTTTACAGGACGGAGGGGCCAGGGGCTCTGAAGAGGGACCCGAGAAGAAGAGGGTCCGGGCTGCTCTGTGCAAAACCACTGCAACAGAGCAGGTAAGTATAACATGTTTATTATTTTTATAGGAAAAAAATAGACTTTAAAATTACTTTAAAAGACCAGACTCACCCTATCCAGCAATTACAGACACTACCCATGCCGTTCATGAGCTTGCTAAAACCTTCCAGCCCTTCAGATGCCACCATCTCAATCCTGCTTAGCTACTTTTCACCTTTTCATACCCCATCTAAATCTAGCTTTGTAGGAGTGAGCTGGTATTCGCTACCTTAACGATATAACAATATAAAATCCCAGTAACGCTCAATCAAGAGGCCTCTTTATCATTAAAATATGATAAAGAGGCCTCTTGATTGAGCGTTACTGGGATTTTTTTGATGTATGAAGATGGTGGATTTGCAAATAGGAGTAATAGTCAGATTTAGGGGGTTATATTGGTGTTGGAAGTCTCGAAATGGGATTATGTTGTCCACTATTATATCGTTGAAAAACCAAGTAAAGGAATCTGTGGTTCTCACGATTTCACTAAAACTACCGCAATACTAAAATGGGAGCAAGACCTTGGTTTAACTTTCCCAGTGTCTACCGGGCAGATTGCCATTAAAACAACATATAAATCCACCTTATGCTTGGACTATTGGGAACTCTTAAAAAAAAAAAAAAAAAAAACACACACAAAATAGGTGGTATAATACACCTTATAAACTCTCAAAAATGTACTCCAACATTCCAGCTGAATGCTGGTGTAACTGTAACATGATCGGTTCATTTTCATGCTCATTCTCTGGTATTGCTCATCGGTCAAATCTAACTGGAATCAGATCTTTAGCTTGACATCAGAATTCCCCTGCACACCAATAGCATTAACTCTGTTCCTAAGCCAGCCAGGTCCATAGTTATACATATTCTATTATCAGCAAAACTAAATCTCTGCAAGGACGCAACCCCAAACTGGGCACCTACAGTAAATTGACAGCTTCAGACTATGAGTTACATCCCTGATATCCACCCAGCAAAATAAAATTGTATACAATCTTTCACCAGAGAGGTAGCGAAGGGCTGTACATGAGTTACACAATAATCAGACCATCGTCATCAAACCAGCGGATAAAAGGGGAGAATTTGTAGTGATGGATACAAACAAATACACAAAAAAGGACCAGAGGCAGCTGGTAAATGTTACTTACTATAAAAGAACTGGATTATGATCTGACCCAGGATTTTACTAAGCAATTAAAAGGTTTAACTAAAAGACATGTGACCAAGTTTAGACTGTGTGTGGGGAATGTTATTGCTAAACAAATGTGCCGGTGGATGGTCTCATCCATGGATCCATAAATAGTACAATTGTATATAGTAGGATTTTAAAGTGATTGTAAGGGTTTTTTTTGTTTTTTTTTCTTAAATAACAAACATATCATACTTACCTCCACTGTGCAGCTCGTTTTGCACAGAGTGGCCCCAATTGTCAATTTTTGGGGTCCACCGGTGGCTCTCAAGGCTCCTACCCACATCAGATAACCCCCTCTCTCCCGAGGGGGTTACCTTGCGGGCACGCTCCCGAGTCAAGCATTCGGCGTCCATAGCAACTGAATGTATGACTCGGCCCCGCCCCCCGCATCATTGGATTTGATTGACAGCAGGGGAGCCAATGGCTGCGCTGCTATCAATCTAGCCAATCAAGAGCCGAGAACCCCGGGCAGAGGGACAGCGCATCCCCGCCGGGTCAAGTTCCAGGGCTCAGGTAAGTAAAACAGGGGGGCTGGGGGGGCGGTCACTGCCAGGTTTTTTTTTCACCTTAATGCATAGGATGCATTAAGGTGAAAAAAACACAAGAGTTTACAACCCCTTTAAATACCCCTCCAGTAAGCACATATTACATGTAAAAAAAAAAAATGTTTTCTGTGTGCATTTGTACATTAATACCATCAATTATCATCTACTAAATAGATAAGGACCATTGTGGTTTCGTCAAGACAGGAAAAAGTGGCTTGGACATCACGCTCCCAGCTAATTTTGCTTTGCTTAGCTTTGTACATATAACATCTTTCATCCTGTTGACTCTCCATTGCAAGCATGTCCACTGGCATCCCGCATGTATGTAAACAAGGCAGATTCCTGTTCTGACAGGAGACATCATGGAGATCTGCTGTTCCCAGTGATCGGGAACAGCGATCTCTGTGGTGTTCCAGTGAGCCCAGCCCCCACACAGTTAGAACACACTCAGGGAACACAGTTAACCCCTTGATCGCCTCTAGTGGTAACCCTTCACTGCCAGTGTAATTTATACATTGATCAGTGCATTTTTTTAGCACTGATCAATGTAATAATGTCACTGGTCCCCAAATGGTTTCATTAGGGTCAGATTTGTCTGTCGCAATGTCGTAGTCCTGCTAAAAATCACAGATTGCCAGCATTACCAGTAAAAACATTTAAAAACAAGTCCATAAAGTCCATAAAGCAATAGCATTTGTGCAAACCAATCAATATAAGCGTTTATTGTGATTTTTTTTTACCATAAATATGTAGAAGAATATATATTGTCCTAAACTGATGAATACATTTGTTTTTTTTATATATTTTTTTGGGGATATGTATTATAGCAGAAAGTAAAAAATATAAACACTGGCTGGGGAGCTAGCGTGTATGATGAGGCCACAATGTAGTGCACTGGGAACAAGATTAGAGATTTTTTGGATAACTTCTGGTTTCACTTTGACTTTGGATAGAAGTAAAAGGTGCGCAAAAATTGGTCTTTGGGTGTCGGTGGCGCCTTCCCATCGTAACCCTATAGAGGTACTGTTGATGAAAGCAAGAATTGGCCTTGCTGAAAAAAATGCAATGATATGCACCTGTCAAACAGGTGCTGAAAAATTGGTCTTTAGGTGTTAATTGTGCCCATGAAACCTATACCGAAAACATTCTTCCAGATGAAATGATTGAACACCCTCAAAGCTAGGCAGCCTCGAAGCCCTGCAGAGATTCCACATCCCAAAAAGACTTAATCAGTGACATTGGCATCAGGGGTTTCATAGCTGGTAATCCAGGACTGATTCATTTTTATAAAAGTCAAACGGTCCATGGAGTCTGTGGACAGACGCATTCTATGATCAGTAACGAAACCTCCTGCAGCACTGAATGCCCGTTCTAGATAGCACGGGCAAACTCACTAAACAGAGGAAATGATGCCCTGCCTGAGGACTAACCACCACCTCCACCTTTGCCTGTGGACACATTTGTTGATGCCAAAATCACACTGAAAATGTCTGCCATTGAAAGAATACTTTTATACTGTGGGGCGGGAATGAGCCATGATTGGATAAAGTCACAAAGACAGTGTCCAATCATGACTCTGTCAGTGCTCTGTGCCCTGATTGGCTGAAGCTTTCACTGCTTCAGCCAATCAGGGCTTGCAATGCACTGTTGAGTGTCGCAATGCAATGTGGTTGGTTTGAGGGGGGCAAACAAACGGTCAAACGACCTGTTTGTTCGGCTGTTCGTCGAACGTCCAAACATCGAAAGTTCGGCCCGATCTTGTTCTCAGGCCGAACCGTTCGCCCATCCCTAATAGCAATGTGATAGGTTGTGTAATCATAAAATGTCCATCCACAAATGGAAGTCTCCACAAGGGAATTAGAAGCAAAATCCAGCAGGAGCTACAGCGTATACAAGGGAAGAGAGATGCCTCCAAGTGCAGCAACACGGCCACACCCAACAAAGGCACAACATTCAGCAACTCACGCGGTCGATGACCAAAAGAGGCACATCCAAGTATGTAGGCATCTGGGGCAAAGAAGTCCAAACAGACCGTCCCCCGCACCATCGGCTCTCATCGCTGTCAGTCTGCAATTGAGTGATTTGAAAGCGAGGCTTGAAGGGATGACGTTGATGGTGTGGCGGAGTATGGTCCACGCGGACAGCCCCACCCCCAGACGCCTGCACACACAGACGCACCCGTCCCAATCACCAACCACATGACCTGCCAAATGCTGCACCCTCACCAAATGCAACAACATTGTCACACTCAGAGGCGCTGATAAAACAAAAATGGAGTGCATCAAGTAGTACAGATAAAACTAACCATTAATCAATAGAATGTAAATAAATTGCACTCACAAAGAAGTGACGTTTTCCCAGCTTTTTGGAAGGGCCTGAGATCAAATGGGAGTTCCGTTACCTGGTCATATGCTCTGATCAAGTCGCTTCTTTATAAGTGCAATTTATTCACATTTTATTGATTTAAGTTTTATCCCACTATCCGGTGTACTCTGTTTTGTTTTATCTTCACAAATTTGTCCATAGCGATTACAGTGTGAGTTATTGTGCATCTTATCAACGCTTCATCTGTTTATTTCCATTAATTTTATATTGTTTGCATTAGCTTGGTGCCAGCTGGAATTGCCTTTTAGGAGACCTTTAATTATGGCTAAAAATATACAATTTCCATGTAAAGGGAGTCCAGAAAATTAATGAACACTGCCCATCAATTAGTCAATTTTGTGCACTGGAAGAAAACAAGTGGGATCTTCCTTTTAGGCAATAAACTCATTTACTCTCAGACATATGGCTTGAGATTATCTTGGAAGCTGTTAAAAGTACATGTCACTCTTGAATTCCTTTCAGAGATACAATTTAAATTGTAAATAAGATCATGAAAGAAAGCCAAGAATTTCACCTTCTGGCCTTACAGCAGGGAAAATGAGGGCTGTATTAAGAAAAAATATCAGTTGAAATTCCCATTCTTCATTTGCTCAAAGTTTAAAGATTTATTGCTTTTTTAAATCTCCTCTCCACCCCTTTGTACCCATCATTGGTATCAGTGGGAGGAATAGTGCCCCATCGTTGTTGTCAGTGTGAGGATTCAATTGTACCCATCATTAGTGTCAGTGGGAGGAATAGTGCCCCATCTTTGATATCAGTAGGAGGAATAGTGCTTCATTGTTGGTGTCAGTGGGAGGAATAGTGCCCCATTGTAAGTGTCAGAGGGAGGAATAGTGACTCTTTAGATGTCAGTGTGAGGATTTGTACCCATCATTGGTATCAGTGGGAGGAATAGTGCCCCGTCGTTGTTGTCAGTGTGAGGATTCAATTGTACCCATCATTAGTGTCAGTGGGAGGAATAGTGCACCTATCAACAAAGGAACTAATCAATTGCCATGGATATTACTTTAATGAAGACCAGATGATACAAAACAAGTTTATGGGTGTTTGAACTTGATGGCTCCTTTAGGATGCTTTCACACCTATGTGTTTCGGAAAGGTGACTGTTTCCAATAAATAGGATGCTTTATTGCAAGTTGTAACACATAATGCACATGCCTTCGCTTAAGGCACCAAAATGTAGAGGTGTAAAGAGGTCCTTAGGTTATGTTCCCCTATGTCACGATACACTATCTGTGAAGAGGAAATGGAACAATATATTTCATATGACTTTGATGTGCAGCTATACTTTTGATATTTATGGCACAAGACATATTAATGGTTTCTCTGTTTCAATTTTCTTTTTTTTTTTTCCCTTGCTGCAGAAATAAGCCAATTTATCTAAGCCACGCAGAGTCCTAATGTGTTTGTAAAGGCGACAAGCACTACATGTGACTTTTGCCTCTGCTTGTGGCTTGTGGGCAGTAAAAATCTTTCAAAAATTACTAATTAGTTTCTGGTCCTGTCGGAAATCTTGTGATATTTCATGCTTCTGTCCTTTCAAGTCTTTTCTGAACAACGATAGGATTATCACTACTGGTATACACAAACATGTCCAGATTTAGGTTTGTTAAAAACTGAATCAATTGTGCTTGCACATTTTTGGACTAAAAGTATGAGATTAGAAATATAGGAACCAACACTGTTTTTAATAGACTGCAGGGCTACCATTTTGTTCCTTACAAAGTGAGTGGCTAGAGGTTAGTGAAACCATGATTGGAGTTGCAAGTCTAAAGCTCCCTAACCTCCCTGGCAGTATGATTATGTCAGATTTTGGAGTCTCAAGCCGGTACATTGTTTTACATGGAAATTTTTATATTGTAGGCCTATAATTCTTAGGAATAACTCACCTAAATCTGTCCAAACACGAGTCTAGTAGACATTCCAGGTATGATAAAGTTTGAAACACAAAATCATAAATTATAATATAATATATAACTATAAATAATTATAACAAAGAATAATATAATGATAATAACATTTATTCAATAATGTAATCAAATCAAAAAACACTGAAATTTTTTTTCTTCGTCTCCTCTTATACGGCCTACACACGCTCGGACTTTCCGGCGGGATTGTCCGCTGGACCTAGTTTCCGAGCGTGTGGACTTGCCCACACGCCGGAGTTTTGGCCAAAGTCCGCGGGACTTTTGAAATGAACGGACTTGCCTTACACACGGAGGAAAGTCCATTCATTTAGAACGTGGCTCCAGGTAGACGGGACTAGTGAAGGCAGTGAATGCCGCCGCGCTAGCCCCATCACCTGGTATGGATTTAAAGGGGAATCCCTATGCCGAAAAAACGGCGTGGGGGTCCCCCCCAAATCTATCTCAGACCCTTATCCGAGCACGCAGCCCGGCCGGTCAGGAAAAGGGGTGGGGACGAGCGAGCGGAGGAGCCCGGCTTTCTTCTTCGTCCCGGCCGCCTTCGTCGCCTGGGGGTCTCGTTCCCCCTTTCGGGGGTCTTGTCCCGCTCTTCTGTTCTTGCTGCTGCCGCCGCCTTCTGCGTCGCCTTCTGCGTCGTTCTTCTTCTTCCGATGTTGACTCGTCGTTCTCTCTCGCCGTAATGGCAGAGACACGCGGTGTTGGGACTTATATAGGGACAAGGGGCGGGGCCACCGTCTCATGTCACATGGTGACCCCGCCCCCATATGATGTCACAGTCCCGGAGGATGCTTTGTGGTGGGGGGCACCCCCCATGTTGAGGGCACGCGGCCTGATACAGCTCAGGAAGGGGGGCGCTCGTTCGTCCCCACCCCCTTTCCTGACTGGCCGGGCTGCGAGCTCGGATAAGGGTCTGAGATGTATTTGGGGGGGACCCCCACTCCGTTTTTTCGGCTTAGGGATTACCCTTTAAATCCATAACTGTGCTGTTGTGCATAAAAGCAGATTCATAAAGACATAGTTTGGCCAGTTTGGTATGTTGTGAAGGAACTCCAGTGGCCTACACCAGAGCCCTTTACTCAACCCTACTGAACATTTGTGGAATAAATTGGAATGCTGATTGCAAGTGAAGACCGGTCCATGTCAGAAGTGTCCTGATTTGGGTGCACTGGTTAGAGGATGATGCCATAAAGTTTGTGTGAAGGAAGTTGAGTGTCTAATGTAAAAATGTCTCTTTTACACTAAGAATTAGCCGAATATATGTATACATGTTTTTGGTTTGTGAACTTTGCTGATGTTCTAAATGGTAATCCAAACCTTAGTAAAGTCAAAGGAAGCTGAATTTTCAAAATAAGTTCTGCCCATTTGCAAGGCAAATTGGCATGAGATTGTAAAACAAATGGAATAGTGGGCTGAGGAGTGTCGTAGGGAATGGAAAAAAAAATATTTGGTAAGGAGCAGCATTAGCCAGAACATCACTACACTGATCAATCAGAACTGCTTTGATCCATCCCAGCAGATTCAGGACCATGTAAGTGAACAGGCTGGGCACATCAGTGTTTGGTAAGGATGCAGTAAGTGCAAGCAGTTGCTGCTTCCTTAACAACAACTTACAGCCAGGATAGTGGTGACATCATTGCCCAAATATGGCCGTGTGGTCAAATTTAGACAACAATGTAACCTGCTCCATTCCATGCATATTTGCTTACATGTCCAGGGATTACCGGTAAGTGAATAAACTGGGTGACGTCGGTGGTTGGTAAGGACACAGTGGTCGCAAGCATCCACTGCTTCCTTAGCAACCATTAAGAGCTGTGATAGTGGTGACATCATTGCAAATAGTGCTGTGTGGCCAAATTATTCAACAATGTAACCTGCTTCATTCCCCTTCTATATGCTTATGTGACCAGGGATTCCCGGCAAGTGATCAGACTGGGTGACATCAGTGGTTGGTAAGGACACAGTGGCTGCAAGCATCCACTGCTTCCCTAGCAACCATTAAGAGCCAGAAGTTATAACGCTGTAAACGTTAAGTGTTCAGATAGAACACTAGGCTTATCCCTAGATGCAACCTGGATAAGCATTCAAACCTGTTTATAACAGAAGAAGTGTCCTAGTTTGGATGCACTAGTTAGTTGGTAACCCTAAAAAGGGTGTGATTGAGTCTGAGCACCTGCATTGGAAGTGTTTCTTCACTCTATAAATGTTTTGCCATTATGAGACATTATA
Source organism: Lithobates sylvaticus (assembly GCA_028564925.1). Lineage (NCBI taxonomy): Eukaryota > Metazoa > Chordata > Amphibia > Anura > Ranidae > Lithobates > Lithobates sylvaticus. The sequence continues at coordinate 58,195,424 of CM053036.1, read as the reverse complement.
ACAAATGGCAACATGGACATTGGCCAACACAGGCTTTATCCAACAAAATCTTTTGACGACTCCTGTGTATAAACAACGATGAATGGCGACATTTACGGTATATGCTTTTATATGCTTTTCTCAAAGTGTTAAAATGGGAAAGAATATAACAATCAAGTCTGGTTCTGTGACCCAGAAACATAGACAAATACAATATATACAGTATGCTGTAAAAAGTTGGGGCTCCCTGGAAAAAACTGAAAATTGTATACTTACCTTTCCGTAAAAAAAAATTTCCTGTCGCATCTTCATGGCAGCATACACTTTGGGTTGTGACTCCGCCTCTACAACCTGATAGGACCACATAACTATAAGATAACGATACGGCCCCCGCCCCAGTGTTCTCCGTATATATGAATCACCTATAAATGGGTGGGACGATGTATGCTGCCATGAAGATGCGACAGGAAAGGAAAATTACGGAAAGGTAAGTATACAATTTTCCGTTTTCCTGTCGCATCATGGCAGCATACACTTTGGGGAGTAACTCGCAGACTGGGTGGGAAATGCAAGAAAACAAGTTTATTCACAAGGAATGGAAGAATTGGCTTGGATAACGGACTTTCTGAAATCTACAGTTTATAGGCGTGCAGAATCTACTTTATAGTGAGAAATAAAGGTGTTCCTGGAGGACCAGGTGGCCCCCCTGCAGATGGTTTCCGCCGAGACCCTACAATAGGCTGCCCATGAGGTTGCCACTGCCCTGGTGGAGTGCGCCTTCAAGCCATCAGGAACTTGTATGGTACTTAGTGAATAGGCCTTTTTGATGGTCTTCACCAGCCATGAGGTGATAGTGCGGGCCAACGCTGCCTGGCCTTTCCTAAAGCCGTGTGGAATTATCAATAGATTTTCAGATTTTCTAATAGATTTGGAAGCTGAAAGGTATTCCAGGATGTTGCCCTTGACATCCAGAGGGTGAGGATCGCCCTGGTCCGTGACAAGTGCTGGCAGGTTGATTTCTTGGTTGAAGTGGAATGAAGAGGAAACTTTAGGAATAAAGCGGTTCGAGGGTCTTAGGATTACTCTGTCTGGATAGATGACCAGGTATGGATCCTTGGCCAGCAAGGCTTGCATCTCTGAGACCCTTCTTGCTGATGTTATCGCAATCAAGAATGTAACTTTTAGTGTCAGATCCCAGAGGGTGTGTTCTCCAGTGGGAAGAAGGGCTCCTTAGATAGGGCCTCAGGACAACCGATAGGTCCCAAGCCGGGAATGAAGGCTTCCTAGGAGGTCTTAATTTAGGAGGTCTTAATTTGAGACATGCCCTCTGGAACTGTATGATAAGGGGGTCGTGTGCCCACCTAATCCCGGTTATGGGGAAAGCCATAGGGAAGTCCCCATGACGTCCCCGTGCGTCAGAGGGGGGTGGGGTCCCCAGGTGGCCCCGCCCTCCGTTATAAAAGAGCTGTCAGACGCAGCAAAGCCTCACACAGCGGGAGCCTCCCATTGCGCGGAGTGGCCCAAGAAGAGACCGAGGCCGTGAAAGAAGATGCTGGGGGTCCCCTTGTTAAAGGGGGCTTCCAGATTCTGATAAACCCCCGCCCGCAGACCCCCACAACCAATGGCCAGGGTTGTGGGGACCCCCAAAGCACCCTCCCAATGTTGAGGGCATGTGGCCTGGTACGGTTCAGGAGGGAGGGGGGGGGCGCTCTCGTCCCCCCTCTTTTCCTGCGGCCTGCCAGGTTGCATACTCGGATAAGGGTCTGGTATGGATTTTGAGGGGGACCCCACGCCATTTTTTTTTTGGCCGGGGTTCCCCTTAAAATCCATCCCAGACCTGAAGGGTCTGGTATGGATATTTAGGGGGACCCCACGTCATTTTTTTTTTTTGGCCGGGGTTTCCCCTTAATATCCATAGCAGATCTGAAGGGCCTGGTAATTGAATTTGGGGGAACCCCCACGCTTTTTTTTTTATCAATGACTTTCAATGAATGACTGTTCTCTGTGTTACGGGAGCCGGCAATTCATTAGCCGCGAGTGATTTTAAATAGCTTTTTTTCCTGCAGAAATTACACTTTGTGCAGGGACAGTTCTAAGCACGGGAAACATGCCCCCATTCACAGGCATACTATACACACCCCCCCCCCCCCCCCCAGGTACGAAATTTAAAGGAATATTACACTTTTATTGTTTCACATTAAGCATTATTAAAATCACTGCTCCTGAAAAAACGTCCGTTTTTAAAACATTTTTTTGCATTGATACATGTCCCCTGGGGCAGGACCCAGGTCCCCAAACACTTTTTATGACAATACCATGCATATTAGCCTTTAAAATTAGCACTTTTGATTTTGAACGTTCGAGTCCCATAGACTTTAATAGGGTTCTAAAGTTCGCACAAGCTTTAGGTCTGTTTGCAGGTCCTGGTGCGAACCGAACAGGGGGGTGTTCGGCTCATCCCTAATGGTCTTCAATAAAGCACTGTTACAGCTGACAGTCTTTCCCCTTGTCTTGTTTCTGCACCATGCTACTCACTGTCTCTGCTTGCTGCTTGCTGGCATGAATCCCTCCACTGCCTCCTTTGTTAGGATCCTTCCAGGTCAGCTTTCCTGAGCACCCAGCCCGAGGTAAAACCCCTCCCTAACAGCCTCTTTTCAGAACTGCTTCTCCATCTTCCACCGACTCTCCCTGCTGGCATGGCCCATGTCTATTTATGGGTTAACTCAGTTCCCTACCAGCCCACTTCTGGGGATTGGCTGAGAGCCCATACATACTCAAGGCAGCTCCACCTTACCTCAGCCCACTAGTTCTAGAAGGTTCTCCAGCTTTCCAGATACCAGGGGGAGTCACCAGAGAGCTGCCAGGATGAGTCATTCAGCCCTGGCACCTAGTAACCCTGATCCAATTCAGTGACTCAGGGTTTATCCCTGGCCAGAAAATAGTTCCTATGCTCATTAATCTGTGCCAGCCTGCAAAAAAAGAAAAAAAAATATGCGGTGGGTATATTTCCATGCAAACATTTGCATTTGACTTGGATTATCTTATAATATTATTTTGTGAAATCAAGTGAAAAAATGATTACTATAATATGTAACATATAACTCTGCCACTAACCTTCAGGCTATCTCTTTCTGTAACACAATAACTCACACTAATCCTTCCTGTAACCCTACAACTAAACCTCAAACTATCTCTTACTGTAACACACTGACCCTACCCTTAACCCTTGCACTAATCCTCCCTGTAACCCCCAAACAACCCTCACACTATCTCTTCCTGTAACACAATAACCCTACCACTAACCTTCACACTAATCCTCCCTGTAACCTCCCAAACAGTGGCGGCTGGTGCTAAACTTTTTTGGGGGTGGCAAACAAACCCCCCCAGGTCTGCACTCACTCCTCCATGATCCCCCTGCACTCAGTCCTCCATGGTCCACCAGCACTCACCCCTCCACGATTCCCCCACACTCACCCCTCTATGGTCCCCCTGCACTCACCCCTCCATGGTCCCCCTGCACTCACCCCTCCATGGTTCCCCCACACTCACCCCTACACGGTCCCCCTGTACTCAGCCTTCCATGGTCCCTCCGCACACACCCCTTCACGGTTCCCCCCCCTCCGCAGCTTCCTCGACTTCTTCTCCCAGCCAACCTGAAGGAGAAGCCGGAAGACAATAGCAAATATTGATTTCCAAGTGTCACAAGTGGGTGGGTTCGGGGCGCAGTGCTCTTTGCCCCGAGCCCAACCTTTTTCAAGCCAATTAGAGCTTTAGGCTGTAATCATGTGGCTTGAAAAAACTAGGAGGGCAGTGTCCCTGCGCCCCTTATGGACCGTCTGCTCCTGCCCCAACTAACCCCCACACTATCTCTTCCTGTAACACAATAACCTTACCACTAACTCTCACACTATCTCTTCCTGTAACACAATAACCACACCACTACCTTTAAAATGAATCCTCGCTGTAACCTCCCAACTAACCCTCACATTAGCTCTTCCTGTAACATAATAACCCTACCACTAACGTTCACACTAAACCTCCTTCTAAACCTAAACGCTAACCCCCCCACTGACCCTACCCCTATTTCTTCCTGTAACACTAACCCCTAACACTAACCTCCTTCCTCTAGCCCTAACACTAAGCCCTCTCTGTGATTCTAGACCAGCTGCTAACAAGGCTTGTACTTGTAATCACACTGGAAAAATAACTTTAAAGGTCCAGATCACTTCTAGTCTATTCACAATTTGATCAATCAAACCTCCCTGATGAAGGGGGTGTTTTTGAACTCTTGAAATTCCCGGGATACTCTATGGACTGTCCCCCTTACTTTTATTGGAATAGCGTTTAACCTGAACCTCTTAGCAGTGGTGTGGCACTTGGTAGCAGCACAGGGGAACAGCATGCTTTGTAGTTTATATATTTGCTGTAGCCAAGTATTAGCATACTACTTTATTTGTGAGTTAGTGCCAATCAAAGCCAAATTGCTTCACTGGGCACCACACCAGAAGGATAATGTCTTTTCATTTGCCAGTGACAACTGTCCCCACAATCACTACAGAGTAATGTTGATGAAAATAGCTTTAAACACTGTAATATGGGAAAAATCCCCCCAGGGGGCTTTAAAGCAGCAATACAAGCAGATTTGATTATATAAAAATATTTTATTTGGAAATGTATGAAGGTCAATGGCATGTTGCCGTTAAAAATCTATAGACTCTGGTTAGGGTATAAAGAACATTCCACATAACAGAAATGCAAACACAAAATTACAACATCACATATCATTGGTCTGTAGTGATGCTGCCCCGACGCATTTCGACCATTGTGGTCTTCTTCAGGGGGTAGGTTTGCTGTTGGAGAGATATATTTAGTATCTCAAAACAAGGTCAAATATCAGAAAGGACATTACAACATGTGTTCAATTACATATATGCGAGGTATAATTGCCACTGAAAGGTGAAAAGAGAGATCTCCTGACCAGAATTTTAAAATAGTTGGATGATCCCTGTGGGTCCATAGTTTCACCTTCATTCATTTTTTTTTCTTACCTTCACACTCCCACACAAACAACCATTAACATTTATACATTTCACCCAATTACTTAAACAAGATTTGAAAATGTCTATATTAATTAAACTTACTGGCATTTTACGATGAATTTTTATTAAAATCTTTATAAAGGAGACATATATATTAATAATAAACATTTGGAATCCATTTTGTTGACATCTTATAGTATGTTAGGACCCTGTATAACCCCTCTTGACACAATGATATCATTGGGAAATTGCTGCAGGTGTTGGCCTCCCTTACCCTCCTGGCGAGTCCCTAGAGTGGCTGCTTGTAGGCCGTATTGAATTGGGCCTAATCCGCCATTGAGATGTGGAGGGCTATGGACCCACAGGGATCATCCAACTATTTAAAAATGATGGTCAAGAGATCTCTCTTTTCACCTTTCAGTGGCAATTATGCCTCACATATATGTAATTGAACACATGTTGTAATGTCCTTTCTGATATTTGACATTGTTTTGAGATACTAAATATATCTCTTCAACAGCAAACCTACCCCCTGAAGAAGACCACAATGGTTGAAACGTGTCAGATTTATCACTACAGACCAATGATATGTGATGCTGTAAGTTTGTGTTTGCATTTCTTCTATGTGGAATGTTTTTGTTATACCCTAACCAGAGTCTATATATTTTTAATGGCAACATGCCATTGACCTTCATACATTTACAAATAAAATATTTTTATATAATAAAATCTGCTTGTATTGCTGCTTTAAAGCCCCCTGGGGGGATTTTTCCCATATTACGATATTTGTTTTGGGGTGTGCAGCCCTTATACCTCTCCTATATGTGTCTTTCCCATGCCATAGCTTTAAACACTGATTTTCCTCCACCAGATCTTTAGACATCACAAATTATACTTTGCTTGCTTCAGCCCGAAGGCATGGAGGAAAGCTGCTGTATACTTTGCAAGGCCTGTGGTCCAGGTGCAGCCTCTAGGATGGTTCTGTTATGCAGTGGGTCCTAACATAGGGATCTTGCTGCTTAGAAGGGTAGACCATACAGCAGGACCAATCCTGGGCAGGTGTGTGGGGTGCAGTGCACCCCGGTGCAGCAGAGGAGGGGGCGCTGATGTGCCGGAGTGTTCCCCTCTCTCCTCCTCTCCATGGCCATCTTTAGCATGGGGCAGAGCGAGTGCAGCCGATCCCCGCCCCCTTCTTGCTCTCCGGTTATTACAAGAGGCCACACTCACTGTGACAAGGGAGAGCTGTTGGCTGCATGTGCTGGAGCCTACTTGCCCCTGTTGAACACCACGCTTCCTTCTCTGTCAGAACGGCTGTGACAGGGAGTGTGGGCAGAAGAGCGCCTCTGTGCTCTCCCGCTCGTCCCCCTCCTTTTCTGGTCAGCAGCACTGTGTGGAGTGTGTGTGGGGGGGAGCGCACAATAATCTGGCAAACAGGAATAGCAGGGACATGACTTAAATCAGGAAGTTCATAGGAGGAGCAAAGAGCTCAAGGTTCACAAGAAACAAGAGACAAGGCAAGATTGCCTTAAGAGATCAGACAGAGAGCAGTCCAGCATCTCATGTGGCACAGCAAGAAGAGCCACGGTCAGTTACCACAGAGGTCTTGGGTTGAGATCCTGGTCCTGACACAGACACACCACAGCATATTAACTCTATGAGTGAACAAATTAGGCACCTGCCTACAATTTGTTGCATTACAGTGGACAAATGAGAACCTTCACAGATATACAAAAGCCTTGTGGCACAAAATAATCATATGGCACTCGTAAATTAATATATATATATTTAACCACATGCCCACCAGTGCACGATGATGTACGTTGGAACAATGGCCACCGGGGCCATGCTCCGTGACTCGATGTCTGCCAGGGACCCGTGATCGTGTCACGGAGTGGCAGAACGGGGAGATGCCCATGTCAAGAAGGCATTTCCCTGTTCTGCCTAGTGACATGACAGAGATCTACTGCTCCCTGTCATTGGGAGCAGTGATCGCTGTCATGTCAGTGGTAGCCTATCCCCCCACAGTTCGAATCACTCCCTAGGACACACTTAACCCCTTGATCACCCCCTGGTGTTTATCCCCTTCCCTGCCAGTGTCATTTACACAGTAATCAATGCATTTTTATAGCACTGATTGCTGTATAAATGACAATGCTCCTAAAATAGTGTCAAAAGTGTAAAAATGTCCCAGTCACAATAAAAATTGCAGATTGCCATCATTACTAATAAAAAAAAAATAATAATAATAAAAATGCCATAAATATATCCCCTATTTTGTAGAAGCTATAACTTTTGCGCAAACTAATCAATATACAATTATTGCGATTTTGCGGCCTAAACTGAGAAAGAAATTTGTTTTTTTATATATTTTTAGGGGATATTTATTACAGCAAAAAGTTTCAAAATTGGCGCTAGTTTATAGCGCAAAAAATAAAAACCACAGAGGTGATCAAAAAAAGAGAGCTCTATTTGTGGGGAAAAAAAGGACGTAAATCTTGTTTGGGTGAAACGTCGCATGACCGCGCAATTATCAGCTAAAGCATTGCAGTGCCGTATCGCAAAAAGTGCTACATAGTTAGTAAGGTTGAATAAAGACACCAGTCCATCCTGAGTGAGTGTCTACAATTGTCCCTATCCCTGTACATTGTGTCTCATTAAGATGCTCATCTATTATATCATTATTTATTTAAGGTACCCATATAGCACCATCAATTTATGCAGTGCTCCACACATACATTGGTCCCTACCCTCAAGGAGCCCACAATCCAAGGTCTCCAACTCACATTCATATACTAGGACCATTTTTGGACAGAACCCAATTAACCTACCATCGTGTCTTTGGAGCGTGAGAGGAAAGCAGAGGAAACCCACGAAAGGGGGAGAACATGCAAACTCCAGGCAGGTAGTGTCGTGGTTGGGATTCGAACCAACGACCCTTTTTACTGCTAGGTGAGAGTGCTACCCACTACACCACTGTGCTGTTCTGGTCAGGAAGGGGGGTAAATCCTTCCGGGGCTGAAATGGTTAATTTTTCATAACTATATTTGTTGTGTAACAACAAACAATTTTTGACACGCTTACACTGCCATTTTGTATTTCTTTCTAACACTTTCTGCCATTAAACAAACATACACACATTTTGCTCGTATATGTAACAAGAACTGAAAATATATTTTTTTGGTAAACACAGACAAGCAAATGAAGCAGTTGTTGAACACGGTTTCTGCATCTGTCTGTTCCCATAAACAATAGCAAACATAAGTAGCGTTTTCAAAGATGTGTCAAAGCACAGTGTATCATTTTCAGCCAAATGTAAAGCGCATCAAATTATTTTAACGGCTTGTCAAGTTGCTCTTTTTAAAGGATGTCAGCGGCGTGACAGAACACATTGTACTTGTGAAGAATAAAAATATAAATGGGATGATGGATTAACGGGATTCAATAAAACTCTATGATTTGGGGTATAAAGCCCCAGTGTTGTGTGTCATTACTGAATTCGGCTTGGTGGAAAATAAAGCCAAAAATCTAAATAAGTGGTCTGGTATGTTTAACCACTTGCCTACCAGGCACCAACACCCCCCTCCCATCCAGACCAATTTTCAGCTTTTGGTGCTCTCACACTTTGAATGACAATTACTCAGTCATGCAATACTGTACCCAAATGAATTTTTTGTCCTTTTTTTCCCACAAATGGAGCTTTCTTTTGGTGGTATTTGATCACCTCTGGGTTTTTTATTTTTTGCGCTATAAATGAAAAAAGACCGAAAATTTTGAAAAAAAACACATTTTTCTTGGTTTCTGTGATAAAATTTAGCAAATTATTAATTTTTCTTCATAAATTTTGGCCACAATTTATACTGCTACATATCTTTGGTAAAAATAACCAAAAATTTGTGGAAATTATTTGGTCTGTGTGAAAGTTTTAGAGTCTACAAGCTGTGGTGCAAATCATAAAAAAATTATCACATCTGATGTACTGAGGCCTATCTCATTTCTTGAGACCCTAACAAGCCAGGAAAGTACAAATACCCCCCAAATGACCCCTTTTTGGAAAGTAGACATTTCAAGGTATTTAGTAAGAGGCATGGTGAGTTATTTGAAGTTGTAATTTTTTCCCACAATTCCTTGCAAATTTAAGATACTTTTTTTTATTTTTTTTTCCCACAAAATTTTCATTGTAATAGGTTATTTCTCTCACATAGCATATGTATACCACAAATGACACCCAAAAATACATTCTGCTACCCCTCCTGAGTATAGCGATACCACATGTGTGGGACTTTTTCACTGCCTGGCCACATACAGTGGCCCAACATGCAGGGAGCGCCATCAGGTGTTCTAGGAGCATAAATTACACATCACATTTCTCAACCACCTATTACACTTTTGAAGGCCTGGAGCACCAGGACAATGGAAACGCCCACAAAATGACCCCATTTTGGAAAGCTAACACCCCAACGTATAATCTATGAGGCATAATGAGTCTTTTGAATGGTTCATTTTTTTCCAGAAGCTTTTGGAAAATGTGGAAAAAAAATGAAAACGCATTTTTTTTTACACAAAGTTGTCCGTTTATAAGATATTTCCAACACGTAGCATTTAGATAGCACAAATGACACCCCAAAATACATTCTGCTACTCCTCCTGAGTATAGCGATACCACATGTGTGGGACTTTTTTACTGCCTGGCCACATACAGTGGCCCAACATGCAGGGAGCACCATCAGGTGTTCTAGGAGCATAAATTACACATCACATTTCTCAACCACCTATTACACTTTTGAAGGCCCTGGAGCACCAGGACAATGGAAACGCCCACAAAATGACCCCATTTTGGAAAGCTAACACCCCAACGTATAATCTATGAGGCATAATGAGTCTTTTGAATGGTTCATTTTTTTCCAGAAGTTTTTGGAAAATGTGGAAAAAAAATGAAAACGCATTTTTTTTACACAAAGTTGTCCGTTTATAAGATATTTCCAACACGTAGCATTTAGATAGCACAAATGACACCCCAAAATACTTTCTGCTACTCCTCCTGAGTATAGTGATACCACATGTGTGGGACTTTTTTACTGCCTGGCCACATACAGTGGCCCAACATGCAGGGAGCACCATCAGGTGTTCTAGGAGCATAAATGACACATCTCATTTCTCAACCACCTATTACACTTTTGAAGGCCCTGGAGCACCAGGACAATGGAAACGCCCACAAAATGACCCCATTTTGGAAAGCTAACACCCCAACGTATAATCTATGAGGCATAATGAGTCTTTTGAATGGTTCATTTTTTTCCAGAAGTTTTTGGAATATGTGGAAAAAAAATGAAAACGCATTTTTTTTACACAAAGTTGTCCGTTTATAAGATATTTCCAACACGTAGCATTTAGATAGCACAAATGACACCCCAAAATACATTCTGCTACTCCTCCTGAGTATAGCGATACCACATGTGTGGGACTTTTTTACTGCCTGGCCACATACAGTGGCCCAACATGCAGGGAGCACCATCAGGTGTTCTAGGAGCATAAATTACACATCACATTTCTCAACCACCTATTACACTTTTGAAGGCCCTGGAGCACCAGGACAATGGAAACGCCCACAAAATGACCCCATTTTGGAAAGCTAACACCCCAACGTATAATCTATGAGGCATAATGAGTCTTTTGAATGGTTCATTTTTTTCCAGAAGTTTTTGGAAAATGTGGAAAAAAAATGAAAACGCATTTTTTTTACACAAAGTTGTCCGTTTATAAGATATTTCCAACACGTAGCATTTAGATAGCACAAATGACACCCCAAAATACATTCTGCTACTCCTCCTGAGTATAGCGATACCATGCGTATGAGACTTCTACACAGTCTGGCCACATACAGAGATCCAAAATGCAAGGAACACCATCAGGTATTCCAGGGACACATAGCATGCACATACCAAGAATTACACCCCAAAATACATTATGCTGAGCAAAGCGCAAACAAAAGCTTACCTGTGGTTGTAGTAGCGCAGTTGTACACAGGAGGATAGCACTGGTCCAGGCAGCAGGCAGGGACTTGGTCAGCAACGGTGAACACAATTGTCCAGGCAGGGATACTGTCCATATAAAGTCCAGGGTCAGTGCAGGCAGAGATATTGTCAGCAGTGCCAAAAATATTGGTCCTGGTAGTAGGCAGGACATGTGGTGTGGTCAGTGCGACAGGCAGAGGCATGACGGCAGAAAGTCCTACAGGCAGCAGGCAGAAGTAGGGCCTCTTTCAGGACAGAATGGGGACAGGGGTAGAGGCTTCTCCCACCCAAATCTCTTTGAAGCCTCCGAGCCTCCAGACCCTAATCTAGGATTGAGAAAACCAAAAAATAGTTTTCTTCATCCAGAAAAACATTTCTGGAGCCCCTCACATATGTGAGACCCCTGTGTTGAATCCCACTAGTCCAGTAGCAGGGTACAAGATCAGTCCAAGAGGCAGGCAAATATCATGGTCAAACAGTCCAAGATCAGGCAAAGGTATTTACAGAATCGTTAGGCAGAAGCATGGTCGTATAACAAGCCAGGGTCAGTTCCAGATCAGGCAGAGGTAGGTACAGAATCGTTAGGCAGAAGCATGGTCGTATAACAAGCCAGGGTCAGTTCCAGATCAGGCAGAGGTAGGTACAGAATCGTTAGGCAGAAGCGTGGTCGTATAACAAGCCAGGGTCAGTTACAGAGCAGGCAGTGGCATAAGGGGTGTGAAGGTGTGTAGGGCAGGAACTGAAGATTACGTTTACCATACTTCACTAATAATTTATTGAAGTATGGTAACGGCGAAAACAGTCACCTATGCAGAGGCCTGGTTGGGAAGGACAATCTGCACAATGATAGGATGTGTCTCTTCTGATTCCTGCTTTGGTACACACCTTACATTTTTTTTGACGGCGTTGGCCTGTTGGTTTGGGAGGGATTTTATCAGGAAAGTGGCAGTGGGAGAGTCGACTAACAACATCGGATTGCATATTTTCTGGTGGGCCGCTCGGGAATACAAGGACAGTGAAAACTTCCTCCTGGTAGCCAAGGAAGGGTTTGGGGTTTTGGGTGGAGTTCCGGTAAATGACATACGAATTAGATATTGCCAATTGAAAAAAATATATTGCAACTTTCTTGTACCAATGGTATGTCCGTCGTGTAGCAAGATATGGTTCCATCATTTGGTCGTTGAAGTCGACTCCCCCCATATACAAATTGTAATCGTAAATACATTTGGGTTTGTTTATGGGGCCATTTCTTCTGGGGATTTCTACAAAGGTGTTATTGTGGATTGAAGACAGCATGTAGACATCCCTTTTGTCCCTCCACTTCACTGCCAAAATCTCTTTGTTTCTCAGGCTTGCCGTTTCTCCTTTTTTCAATTTTTGATGCACGAGACTTTGAGGAAAGCCCTTCCGGTTTCTTTTAACGGTGCCACATGCTGGTGTCTTCATCCGGTGGAGGTTGTGGAACAGGGGCAGGGATGTGTAGAAGTTATCTACATATAAATTGTAGCCTTTTTCCAGTAGGGGATATATGAGGTCCCAAACAATTTTTCCGCTTGATCCCAAGTAGTCCGGGCAATTAGGGGGCTGCAGCTGGGTGTCCTTCCCTTCGTAGACTTTGAAGGCATACATGTATTCTGTGACTCGGTCGCACAATTTGTACACCTTCACCCCATAGCGGGCCCTTTTGCTGGGAATGAATTGTTTTATTTTGAGCCTGCCACTAAATTTAATAAGGGACTCATCCACACATATGTGTTGGTCCGGGGTAAAGAGCTGGGGAAATACTTGGGAAAAATAATTTAAAAGTGGGCGAATTTTGAAAAGCCTGTCATAATTTGGGTCATTTCGGGGAGGGCACTGGGAATTGTCGTTAAAATGAAGGAACCTCTGTATCATGAGGTACCTGTTTCGGGACATAACCTTGGAGAAGACTGGCATGTGTTGGAGGGGCTGGGTTGACCAATAGGACATCAAGGTGTTTTTTTTGGTGAGTCCCATGTTGAATGTGAGGCCTAAAAAAACCTTGAACTCCTCCACCGTTAGGTCTCTCCATTCATAGGGACGGGCATAATATGAGGTTGGGTTTTGAAAAATAAATTGCTGGGCATAAAGATTGCACTGGGCCACAATTGATCCTAACATGTCCTCCGTAAAAATTAAATTAAAAAAATCTATTGGGGTAAAATTCTGTGTGTCCACCTGGACTCCTGGCTGGGCAGTGAAAGGGGGAATGTTGGCTTCTCCTGATGTAGGAGGAAGCCACAAGGGGTTTTGAAGGTCATAGGGAAGGCTGGCATGGGTCCTTGGCCTTTCTTGCCGAGGTACTGCAGTGCTGGTAGATGGCACTGCGGTGCTGGTAGATGGCACTGCGGTGCTGGTAGATGGCACTGCGGTGCTGGTGGATGGCACTGCGGTGCTGGTGGATGGCACTGCTTCCTCAGAACACCTTTGTTTGGCCGGCCGAATCTCTTCCTCCTCCGAGTCACTCGATGTTTCGCTACTGAGGACTGGCTCGTAAGTTATGTCAGTCTCAGAATCGATGTATGAAGAGGAATCTGAAGAGAGCTCCCCGTTGCTCTCGTTGGCCTGGGAAAGGATTTGGAACGCCTCCTCTGCGGAATAGACCCTTTTGGACATGCTGCTGGTTGCTGGTGCGACTACACAGGTGTGTATTAAGCCTGCACTGATGGACACTGAGGTGGCACAGATGGGTTACTGAGGTGGCACAGATGGGTTACTGAGGTGGCACAGATGGGTTACTGAGGTGGCACAGATGGGTTACTGAGGTGGCACAGATGGGCACTGAGGTGGCACAGATGTGCACTAATGAAGTGGAACAAATGCACACTGATGAGGCGTCACAGGCGGACAGGGCCAGATTAAGAACATCATGGGCCTGGTGCTGAGGATTTTGGTCGGGCCTTTTATAAATAAAAATGCAAACAATTTTTTGTTATAACAAATTAAATTAAAGAGAGAGAGGGAGGATGAGAGAGAGAGAAAAAGGGGATGAAAGAGGTGTGAGGGGTAGGGAGGGAGGGAGGGAGGTTGAGAGAGAAAGGGGGGGGGGATGAGAGAAAGAGGATGCACATGAGCATGCGTGGGAATGACATCAACGCAGCCCGGCCAAGGCAAGTGACTGAAGGCACAGAACCCGGAAGGAAGACCGGGTGAAGATGGAAGCGCCAGGGCCCTGCCGGATTGATCACAGCACTGGAGGGCTCAGTCTGACAATTTAAGTGTACCCTAATGTGCTAATATGCTGTGCATACTTGTACATAATGGCATAACCTACCTCAGGGCCTCTAAAAAGTAGTAATGTTAGAAAAGTTTACTACCGCTTTGATATCACAGGAGCCTCTCAAAAATATTTTCAGGGACACTTTTTTTTACAAGTGCTATATTTAGAGTAGCTGACATCCCCTATGTTCACCTATACATCACAATAGTAATTACAAAATTAAATGAGTACTAATAATGGGGCAGAACAAATATGAGGACTGAGATTTCCTTTAGTTGAACTTACAAAAGTGTGCCCATTCTAGAGCATTGAGGATATTCCGTATAATTTTAAGAACTGTTTTTGTGGGTAAGAGGCATAGGGGAGGAGTATGGATGGTATAAAAGTGGGAAGTATGTGCAGGTGAGGGAGAGGAATGTGGAGGGTCTAACAGTGGGCACTATGTACATGAAAGGAGTGTGGAGGGTATGGCAGAAGGCACTATGTACAGGAGAGGAGTGTGAAGGGTATGACAGTGGGCAGTATGGAGAGGAGTGTGAAGGGTATGACAGTGGGCAGTATGCACAGCAGAGGAGTGTGGAGGGTATGACAGTGGGCAGTATGTACAGGAGAGGAGTGTGGAGGGTATGACAGTGGGCAGTATGTACAGGAGAGGAGTGTGAAGGGTATGACAGTGGGCAGTATGTACAGGAGAGGAGTGTGAAGGGTATGACATGGGCAGTATGTACAGGAGAGGAGTGTGGGGGTATGACAGAGGGTAGTATGTACCGGAGAGGAGTGTGGAGGGTATGACAGTGGGCACTATGTACAGGAGAGGAGTGCGGAGGGTATGGCAGAAGGCACTATGCACAGCAGAGGAGTGTAGAGGGTATTACAGTGGGCACTAGGTATAAGAGAAGAGTGTGGAGGGTATGACAGTAAGCAATATATACAGGAGAGGAGTGTGGAGGGTATGACAGTGGGCACTATGTACAGGAGAGAAGTGTGGAGAGTAGGACAGTAAGCAGTAATTACAGGAGAGGAGTGTGGAGGGTATGACGGTGGGTAGTATGTACAGGAGAGGAGTGTGGAGGGTATGACAGTGGGCACTATGTATAGGAGAGGAGTATGGAGGGTATAACAGTGAGTAGTATGTACAGGAGAGGAGTGTGGAGGGTATGACAGTGGGCACTATGTATAGGAGAGGAGTATGGAGGGTATGACAGTGAGTAGTATGTATAGGAGAGGAGTGTGGAGGGTATGACAGTGGGCACTATGTATAGGAGAGAAGTGTTGGGGTATGACAGTGGGCACTATGTATAGGAGAGGAGTGTGGAGGGTATGACAGTGAGCAGTATGTACAGGAGAGGAGTGTGGAGGGTACGACAGTGGGCACTATGTACAGGAGAGATGTGTATGACAGCGGGCACTATGTAAAGGAGAGGAGTGTGTAGGATATGACAGCAGGTGCTATGTATAGGAGAGAAGTGTGGAGAGTATGACAGTGGGCTATGTATAGGAGAGGAGGATGAAGTAATCTGGGAAGGAAAAATGTAAAAAGGTTTGTGGAAGGATGTTTAGGGACTGCGTAGTGGTTAAGCGGGCCATACATGGATTGAAATTACACCAATTAAGCAGAGACCAGCCATAGTCGATCTATGTATGGGCTAGCAGGTTTTACACAGGTCAACCTATTAACCGACTTGAGTACAACCAGCCTGTGAGGTTTTCCCCAAAACAATCAGTGCTGCCAGCTATAGTTAGCAACACTGATCATCGTATTCACTGGCAGAACACAATAACACTGCGGGAGTGATTCCCCCATTCACAGGTCAGCAGGTGAGAGGGTGTGTGGGGACAGGCTGGGGAGAGATACTAGTCAGTGGCTGGGTAGGCACTGGTTAGTATCAGAGCCAGATACACACATGTGAGGTATCGCCGCGATCGTTAGAGCGAGAGCAATAATTCTAGCACTAGACCTTCTCTGCAACTCTAAACAAGTAACCTGCAAAAAAATGTAAAGCATCGCTTGTTACACAAAAAAAATCGTGCTAACTTTAGTGTTTTTTTATGAATGAAACAGTTTCTTTCCCAAAAAAAACTTTTGAAAAATTGCTGCGCAAATATCGTGTAACATAAAAAGTTGCAAAGGCCACCATTTTATTCCATAGGGAAAATGGAAAACAATATATATAATGCTTGAGGGTTCTGAGTAATTTTCTATAAAAAAAATGATGATTTTTACATGTAGGAGAGAAGTGTCAGAATTGGCCTGGGTAGCAAGGGGTTAATTATCATAAGTAATATACAAATAATTATTATAAGCACTGTGATCTCAGTCTGCTGCAGAGTGTTCCAGCTTGTATTTATACTGGCCGCTCTGTATGTAGCTTCTGACCGACTGCGCAAGCAGCCCTGTATCTCCGGAACTATAGATGATAGCAGCCCCATATTTCAACCAGTGTTGAAGTAGGTATTTAGCTACATACCCACCAAATGGGGAGTCTCTATGACTCCTGGTCGCTGAGCTACAACCCTCGAAGTCGATTTTTTTTTTTTATTTTTTTTTGTTTTTTTGTTGGGTGGTTTTTTTTGGGCAAATGGGCCTATCTTGAGAAAGGGGCCTGGAGCTGCAGCTCCAATAGCCCCTATGTTAATCCGGCCCTGAAAAAAGAGAGACACAAGTCCATCCAGTTCAACCATAAAAAAAAGAAATACTAAATAAAAATAAAATATATCGTACAATCCAATAAACCCCATATTATACCCACAGTTGATCCAGAGGAAGGCACAAAATAAACCCAAAAGAGCATGCTCCAATCTGCTACCGCAGGGGAAAAAAAATCCCTTCCTGATCCCCCTAGAGACAATCGGATTTTCCCTGGATCAACTTTACCTATAAATGTCAGTACCCAGTTATATTATGTACATTTAGGAAAGTATCCAGGCCTTTCTTAAAGCAATCTACTGAGTTAGCCAGAACCACCTCTGGAGGGAGTCTTTTCCATATTTTCACAGCTCTTATTGTGAAGAAACCTTTCAGTATTTGGAGATGAAATCTCTTTTCCTCTAGACGTAAGGAGTGCCCCCTTGTCCTCTGTGTTGACCGTAAAGTGAATAACTCAACACCAAGTTCACTATATGGACCCCTTATATATTTGTACATGTTGATCACATCCCCCCTTATTCTCCTCTTCTCAAGAGTGAATAAATTCAGTTCCTCTAATCTTTCCTCATAGCTGAGCTCCTCCATGCCTCTTATCAGTTTGGTTGCCCTTCTCTGCACTGGTACTAAGCTTCAACATGCTCCATTGCTACATCTGAGTCCTTTGGAACTACGTAGTGCTTCTGGGTATGGGGGGCATGTAACCTTTTGCAAAAAGTACTATGAAGAGAAACAAAATGGGTGTTTTAAAGTGGTTTTAAACCCGTTTTAGGCTATCCAAAAAAAAACTGAAAGATAAAGGAATAATGAGCTATTATGCATAGCATACTATCTCATTATGAATGACTTACCTGAGACCGAACCCCCCGCAGCGGTCCTTCTTCACCGCTCCGGAGGCTGACATCTCCCTGGGGACTTACTGGGAGCCGCCGGGAACGGCACAGGCTAACTGATTGCTTCAGTTGGCTTAAGTGCGCATGTGCCGATGACATCGGCACATGCAAATACAGGGATATTTCCTAAAACCGTGCAGGTTTAGGAGATATCCAATGCAGCTACAGTTAAGCCTAAATATAGGCTTGCCTGTAGTTTAAAGTGGTTGTAAAGGGTTTACAACCACTTTAAGGTGGCCTGCTGATATTTATGTGATTGAAATTACACACACAACAAAAAAATGTTATATATAAAAATACATAACTTTTATTGTACAGCAATTAAAACATCTTAAAATATAAATAAAAGAATCCACATATTAAACCATCCAGAAAAAGGAAGAATTACTGTCCGGTGCAATGGTTTAATTACACGCTTCGCTGTAACATGCCGCTTCTTCAGATTGCTAAATATGCTTGTGACAGTTAATTTAATAAAAAGTTAATAAATAAAAACAATTAAAGAAACAAAAAGGAGAACATTCAGGTTGTGGGGAGGCAAAAACAAAGACCAAAAAATGGATGGAGCCAGTCCGTCTTGGCAGCTTATTGCTGAGTGGTAGTAGGCGCTTAAATGTAGTGCAGATATACACTATATTACCAAACGTATTGGGACACCTGCCTTTACATGCACATGAACCTTAATTGCATCCCAGTCTTAGTTTGTAGGGTTCAACATTGAGTTGGCCCACCTTTTGCCCCCCAAAGGTTTTCTATCGGGTTGAGGTCAGGACTCTGTGCAGGCCAGTCAATTTCCTCCACCCCAAACTCGCTCATCCATGTCTTTATGAACTTTGCTTTCTGCACTGGTCTAAATCATTTGGTGGAGGGTGGATTATGGTGTGGGTTTGTTTTTCAGGGGTTGGGCTTGGCCCCTTAGTTCCAGTGAAGGGAACTCTTAAGGTGTCAGCATACCAAGGCAATGTGCTTTATGTATAGGGCACACTGGAAACTGGGCTCAATTTATCTATCTGAATGGGCCTCTCACTATATACCGTCAAGACCACTCGGATCAGCTAACTTACTTCTCACAGAACCGACAATCAGCAGACTAAAATTTACTGGTAACAGACGCCTGGTTACAATAGGTAATGAGCTGTGGAACTCCCTTCCAGCGTCTCTAAGGTCCTTACCCTCCCTCCTGAGTTTCAGGAAGGGTTTAAAAACCTTCCTCTTCATCCAGGCTTACGGATAATCTGATGAAGAATAGGAATTGTGCAAAAAACATGGTATTTTGTATGCTCTTTTTCCTCCCCCATCTGGAGGGTTTAGGCGCCCCCCCCCCCCCCCCCCCCGGTTTCTTTCTGTTTTACTTTACCTCTTTCATATTGGGCACCCTAGGCTCTGTTTTTTTAACGTTCTATTTGAAATCTCAACTTTTAGGTTTAGGTTTTTAGGGTCTCTGTGCGCCTAGACGCACTCCTAATGGAGCGCATTCGGCGCACTACAAATCCAATATCAAATCAAATCAAATCAAACCAAGACATTATGGACAATTTCACACTCCCAACTTTGTGGGAACAGTTTGGGGGTGGCCCCTTCCTGTTCCAACATGACTGCACACCAGTGTACAAAGCAAGGTCCATAAAGACATGCATGAGCAAGTTTGGGGTGAAGGAACTTGACTGGCCTGCACAGAGTCCTGGCTTTAACCCGATATAACATCTTTGGGATGAATTAGAGCACAGACTGCGAGCCAGGCCTTCTCGTTCACATCAGTGCCTGACCTCATAATTGCGCTTCTGGAAGAATGGTCAAACATTCCCATAGACACACTCCTAAACCTTGTGGACAGCCTTTCCAGAACAGTTGAAGCTGTTATAGCTACAATGGGTGGGCCAACTCAATATTGAACCCTACGGACGAAGACTGGGATGCCATTAAAGTTCACGTGCGTGTAAAGGTAGGTGTCCCAATACATTTGACAATATAGTGTATGTGCTCATGAGCGCAAAGCTGCAATAAAGTTTGTCTTTTATATCTGCCCGGACCTCAGCTTTAACACTTTACATTAACATTAATTTTAGAAAAGGGGACCTGTCATACATTCTGTATTGAGGATAGACCCTATAACCAGTTCAATGAGGTGATTCAATTGAAACAGCTATCTACTGCAAACATCTGCTCACCATTGAGAATCTGAGTATGAGATTACAGATTTTTCATTGCCTTTTCTGCAGCCTTGAAATACAGAACATGACATTATTTAGAATACGAAGAAAGGATTTTGCATCGCAGAAGGCCTTGGCCCCAACCCCTCTTTATATTCACAATCCATACTATTACCTCATCTCGCTGGGAATATAACCCAGCACTTTTTGTGCTGTTTAAAATTTCAGACCGTGTGCTTTAATGGAGCCAATTATGCATGTTATTAAACTAATTTATACAGGCACTAGCACCAAAGCAGTATCGGTAGAAGTAATTTACCCAATAATACAGTCTTTTTTAATAATATCCTTCTAAAGTGCTTGTTCCCAGAGACATTAAAGTTATTACGTATATATTTATTCCAGATGAAATATTAGTTTACAAATAATTTTCTGTTATTACCTTGTAGCACATATTAAGTTGAGCACCTTATCAAATTAAGATTTAAAAAAATAAATAAAAATAAAGTATGTTATTTTCCCATCCAACCAAAAAAGTAGTGCAGTACAACTCATGTTAAAGGTGTACGAAACTGAAACAACATCAGGGGTAAGCCTGATCAGTGGCGGCCCGTCCATAGGGGGCGCCCGGGCGCCGCCCCCCCCCCCCCCCTCCTTGCAGTTAAAAAAAAAATAAAAATAAAAATAAAAATAAAAAAGTTCAAAAAAAAAAAAAACATTTATTTAAACATGTCCCTTTAAGGGCGCCTTGCACAGTGCACTGCAGTATGCACCGCTCTATCACCAATAGATAGATTCATGCATTGCATGAATCTATCTATTGTCACCTCTGCCGCCCCCTATTCAGGTGTCCGGCCCCTGATCGGGCGCCGGGCATCTGAATTACAGTGGGGGGGGTGTTGCGGGAAGCGCCCCTATTAGAGCTGTAAGCTCTAATAGGGGACCCTATTAGAGCGGTGTGCTCTAATAGGCTTCCCTAAGTGTAAACAGCGGGCGCACGGCTGTGCGTTCGCTGATTACACAGTATTGTGTTAGGGAAGCGAATACATCGCTTCCCTAACACAGACCCGCCTCTCAGCCAATCAGGTTGCCAGGTCTGTTACCTGTCACCTGATTGGCTGAAGTCACAGGCGCTGTGATTGGACGCTAGGCGTCCAATCACCTAGCGTCCAATCACAGCAGAAGAAGACAGGAGGAGCGCGGGAGAAGACATCCGACGGAGACACCGCTCGTTGCCTGACGCCGTCACCAGCTGCACACCGGGACAAGGTAAGTGCAGAGGGCAGGCAGGGGGCACAGTGGCAGCACTTAAGGGGCACAGTGGCAGAACTTGGGGCACAATGGCAGCACTTAAGGGGCACAATGGCAGAACTTGGGGCACAATGGCAGAACTTAAGGGGCACAATGGCAGAACTTGGGGCACAATGGCAGAACTTGGGGCACAATGGCAGCACTTGGGGCACAATGGCAGCACTTGGGGCACAATGGCAGCACTTAAGGGGCACAATGGCAGAACTTGGGGCACAATGGCAGAACTTGGGGCACAGTGGCAGCACTTAAGGGGCACAGTGGCAGAACTTGGGGCACAGTGGCAGAACTTGGGGCACAGTGGCAGAACTTGGGGCACAGTGGCAGAACTTGGGGCACAGTGGCAGCACTTGGGGCACAGTGGCAGCGTTTGATGGGCACAGTGGCAGCGTTTGATGGGCACAGTGGCAGCGTTTGATGGGCACAGTGGCAGCGTTTGATGGGCACAGTGGCAGCGTTTAATGGGCACAGTGGCAGCGTTTGATGGCACAGTGAGGCTGTTTGTTTGCGCCCCCCCAAAAATTTTGAGCACCAGCCGCCACTGAGCCTGATCATCTCCTCTGCTCCGTGGACACCCCATGGGAAAGATTGGCCAGCAGTAGCACTGCTATTGTCCGCTGTTTGGGCCCCGATTGGGAACGGCTATGGATTGTTATATTACTAGGCCGCAATCCTCGGCCTCGAGTTCCCTTGCTGACCCCTTCACCACGATGGATCCACTTCTGGGGACTGAGGAAGCGGGTAACCTCGCTCCGGCCACAGATCAGGTACCTGGGACTAAATCTCCCTCTGCTAAGGCTATTTTAATCCCCGGACATACTAGACGACAAACTGCAGAATCTTCTGCTACAAATCACCCGCAAAATTGTGGAGGAGGTGGGCAAGATTTCTTTGGAACTGCGGGGAGAAATCACCCAAATAGGTGAGCGTGCTGACGCTTTAGAGAACAGGTTTGACGAGATGGTGAACTATGTACAAGCTCTTGAGGACGATACCCTCATAAATTCAGTCTCCCAACTGCAATTGCAGCAGGAGGATTTGGAGAACAGGGAGAGGCGCCAAAACTTACACTTCCGAGGTATCCCTGAAATGGTGGGTGACACCACTTTACGCCCATATCTCCTGGGTCTCTTTAACATACTGGCCCCCACGGTGGTGGATGTCGACTGGCGACTGGATAGGGCCCATTGCTCCCTGGGTCAGAAACTTCCGGCCGGAGCTAGGCCCATGGATGTTATTGTGCGGTTTCACTTTTATGACAGTAAGGAAGCCCTAACTCTGGCCACACGCAACAAGTCCTAGATTGCATATAAGGGGGCAAAGAACCAGATTTTCAGAGACCTCTCTCCCATCACCCTGTCCAAACGGAGAAATCTTTCCCCTATCACAGCACACCTGCAGCATCACCAGGTTCCATACTACTGGGGATTCCCCTTTCGTCTCATCGTATCTAGAGAGGGCACCCAATACAGCCTCTGAGATCTTCAGGAAGGGGAAGCCTTCATAAAAAGCCTGAACCTCCCCCCTTTGCCTGAAGAAGATCTGCTTCCTCCCCTCGAACCAGGTCGTCCTATTCCTTCTACCCACAGCCATGTCTGGACCCCGAGTCGAAGATGCTTGTTTTCGCATCTCAACGCTCCCGATCCTCCAAGTAACCTCCTTGATACGCCCGGGACAATATTCCTGGATCTTACCTTATCCTTTGTCCATAGGCTACTCAGTGTTGTAGTCTGAATTATAGTTTTTGAGTTACCCTATTTTTCACTGGTAAATGTTCCCATCCCCATGGGGTTTTGATGTTCTGACTGGTTACAACAGGTTTTCTTTTTGCTTTCTTATGTCGCTATAGTTATGCTCACAAGGAGAGCGGGAGGACCCCATCTCCTGAGTCACCTGCTGGACACCCTAATGTTTTTCAGGCTTTCAAATGTTGTTTTTTCTTTTTTTCAGTTCTTATTTTGTGTTTAAATGTCCATGCTCACATGTCAGCTCTGTAGGTTGATGATACCAATTTTTATTTTTTTGCTATTGAGGTCTACATACTTTTACACGTATGCTAGTAAGTCTATTCTGTTTAACATGCTTATATCAGGTTTTATTGTCTTTTATTTTGTGCTTTCCTCTATGTTTTATATGCCTAAATGAGTCACTAATGCTGATGTGTTCACATGGTGTTGAGGATACTTTTCTATAATGTAAAGGGCTTGAACTCTATCCAAAAGTGTTGGCTGGCCTTGAAGGAGTTCAGGTCTGCACGCGCTGATGTGGTCATGCTCGAGGAGACCCACTTTCGTGCTGGGGGTTCTGTCATGAAGATCCTGCCAGAAACCTGAACCCTGGCCCACGGGCGCCACTGCGCATGCGCGCCGGTGCGGGTGCACGTGTGCGGCTGCGCACGGGCGCGTGCACAGGTAGACAGGTGCGTGCTCTTGTTGGTGCCAGGTAGCCTATTTAAATCCGGCCAGAGCAGACGGTCCCCGCTGTCTGCTCTACAGCGTTGTGGTGATAGTAACCTGATCCTGATTCCTCTGTCCTGTATTGACCCGGCCTGCCTGTGACCATTCACCTATCCGCCTGCACCCGACCTTGGCTTGTTTGTGACCATCCTTCTGCTTAATCCTCTTGTACCTTGCTGCCAGCCTGATATCCGACCCGGCCTGTTCTGATGACCCAGCTTATCTGTACTGATCCAGTCTGCTGTGCTGATCCTGCCTGTCCATCCAGACCCAGCCTGCTCTACTATCCAGTCTGCTGTGCTGATCCTGCCTGTCCATCCAGATCCAGCCTGCTCTGCTATCCAGTCTTCTGTGCTGATCCTGCCTGTCCATCCAGATCCAGCCTGCTCTGCTATCCAGTCTGCTGTGCTGATCCTGCTTGTCCATCCAGATCCAGCCTGCTCTGCTATCCAGTCTACTGTGCTGATCCTGCCTGTCCATCCAGATCCAGCCTGCTCTGCTATCCAGTCTGCTGTGCTGATCCTGCCTGTCCATCCAGATCCAGCCTGCTCTGCTATCCAGTCTGTTGTGCTGATCCTGCCTGTCCATCCAGATCCAGCCTGCTCTGCTATCCAGTCTGCTGTGCTGATCCTGCCTGTCCATCCAGATCCAGCCTGCTCTGCTATCCAGTCTGCTGTGCTGATCCAGTTACCCACCTTGTCCGCTGAGTTGACCCTGTGTCACTCCACCGGTCTGTTGATCCTGCCAGGCACCCGTGCTCTTCCTCACTCCTGGGTCTCCTGTCGCCCTACCAGGGAACCAGGAGTGGGAGACGCAAGGGAGGTCTCTCTCTGCAAACTCGGGCTCGCACCACCAGGTACGTGACAGGTTCACTGAAGTTCGCTTTGAAATATTTTCCTTCCTCCTACCTTGCCTCTGATTCCACAGGCAGGGCTGGAGTGGCAATCTTAATTAAAAAGTCCTGTCCCATTAGGGTCAAAACAACGCATGCTGACCCCATGGGAGGTTTCTTATCCTGGAGTGTGACTACATGTCTCCCCCAACTATGGAGAGATTGACTTTCTCAACAAGGTCTTTGAGTCTCCCCAATACCACTCCCAACCTTTCATGATTGTCAGTGGGGATTTCAATCTGGTCATGTCCCCCACCAGAGATAGACAGACTATACTCCAAGATACCCCCCTCACGGAAGGTCACCTCCCAAGCAAATTCCTTTCGCAAATGTATCAGATCCCACCAACTGTTTGACTCATGGAGGATTAAACATCCCTCCACAAAGAAATTCACTTTTTATTCCATGGCCCATAAAATATACTACCGAGTGAATAATATTTTCACCTCGGCCCCACTTATCTTCTACATTGTTGAATCGGACATCTCTCCCATCACATGATCCGATCATGCCCCTATCATGTTGGATGTCATCCTGTCCCAGACCCCTTCCAGGGCATGCCACAGGCGCCTTAACGATCACCTCCTACAATCACAGGCCATGAGAACGAAATTAGCTTCAGAATTGAAGGAATTTTTCCAACTCAATGTAGGATCTGTTCAGGATACATCTACACTGTGGGAGGCACACAAGGCATACTTTTATCGCTTGTACTTTTAGTGCTTGTATCGCGGAAGGCTCCCGCCTGAAGAAAGATAGGAACAGACTTCAGCAGTCCCTGATGGCTGAATTATGCCTCGTACACACGAGCGAAATTTCCGTAGGAAAAAATCTCGATGGGTTTTCCGACGGAATTCGGCTCAAGCTTGGCTTGCATACACACGGTCACACAAAATTTCGCTGAACTTTCGACCGTCAAGAACGCAGTGACATACAACACTACAACGAGCCGAGAAAATTAAGTTCATTGCTTCCGAGCGTGCGTCGAATTGTTTCCGAGCATGCATAGGAATTTTGCGCGTTGGAATTGGTACACACGATCGGAATTTCCGATCAGAACTTTTTCCGAGCGAAAAATAGAGAACATGCTCTCAATCTTTTGCTGGCCGGAATTCCGCCAGCAAAAGTCCGATGGAGCATACACACGGTCGCAATTTCAGACCAAAAGCTCTCATCGGACTTTTGCTAGCGGAATTTCCGATCGTGTGTACGAGGCATTACTGGCGGTGGAGCGTCAGCTTCTGTGTAAGCCCACAGTGGCGAAACTACATAAGGTCACCTCCCTCCGGGAACAATATCCTTATCCAGTAAGGCAGCTAAATCCATAATATGGGCAAAACAAATATTTTCTAACAAGCCCCATAGGATGTTAGTCAATAAACTACGTCCACGTTCTTTCCACTCCTTTCCTGACTTCCTTCAACAGGCAGATGGAACTAGGACTCACTGCCCCCTTGCGATGTCCAAGACCTTTGGAACCTTTTACCATAAGCTATAAAACTGCCTAACCCCCGAAAATCACTTTAATTTCACTCAAGAAAACTCTGATGCGTTCTTTTCTGACCTTGTGTTAGCAAAACTGTCCTCCCAGATCTAGTTAAATTAAATGCAGCTATAACTGAGGAGGAACTTACAAACACAATCAATGAGCTCCCACTCCACAAGTCGCCATACCCTGATGGGTTACCTTATTTCTACTATAATACCTTCTTAGATATTCTGACCCCCCATATGTTAACACTTTATGGTACTTTATTTAAAGGACAACCCCCGCATTCTCAGTTTTCCCACTCCTATATCTTTGTTATTCCTAAACCCGGTAAACACCCTTCCATTCCAGATAACTATAGGCCCATAGCTCTATTAAATTCGGACTATAAAATATTCACCAAAATTCTTGCGGAGGGAGTGCAAGTTGTCGCTGTTCACAGATGACACATTGCTAACCCTTACTAACCCACTGATATCCCTCCCTTCTTTACATAACCTGTTTTCCTCCTTCTGTGCCACATATAAGGTTAAAGCGGTGCTGCACCCATTTCATTTAGTAAATCTCTTTGCCTTCCAAATCAGGCAAAGAATACTAAATGAAATGTTTTTTTTTTTTTTTTTTTTACTTACCTTGTAATCGAGGACTTCCTGTCTTCTGTCTCTTCGGGGGTGGGCGGGGTCTTGCGGGGATCCTCGTCACGCCGCACTGTCTCCTGGGATCTGGTGTCATTGATCCCAGGAGTCAGTGCGGGCATCTTCCGAAATCTCGCAAGATTTCGGCCACATCTTCCGAAATCTCGCGAGATTTCGGCCACATCTTCCGAAATCTCGTGAGATGTCGGCAGATGTGCCGTTACTGCGCACGCGCGAGTAACGGCGGTGCATGCTGGGCCATCTAAAGTGCCTGTGGGGTTTCACATGCCCACAGGCAAGATGGACCCCAGCAGACAAGAAGAACACAAGAAGAAGATGAAGATGAAAACCGGCGGCGATCGAGATGGAAGATGGAACAGGTAAGTCCCCCAATTGAGCTATATGCCCTTGGCATATAGCCCAAAAAAAAAAAAAAAAACGAGTGCAGAACCGCTTTAACACAACAAAAACTGAGGCCCTACCTTTGCATATTCCACCAGCTCTTCTGCCTAGCTTACACAATCATACCCTTATAGATTGTGCTCTACTTCCCTCAAATATCTGGGAATACATCTGACTCCCACTTATTCTTCCCTCTACTCTGCGAAACTACCCCCCCCCCCTTAATCCTAGACATTACTAGATCCCTCCAACAATGGGCTAAATATCCTCTTGCTTTAACCACTTCCCGACCGCCCCATGTACATATACGTCAACAGAATGGCACGTACAGGCAAAAGGACGTACCTGTACGTGCCATTCTTCAGGCGGTTGGGGGGTCCGATCGGACCCCCCTCCGCCGGCGGGGACGGTCGGGATCGTGTCAGGAGCGATGCGGGAAGAGGGGACGGCCAGTGGTTTCTGGCCACCCCCTCGCGATCGCTCCTGGCGAATCACATTCTCCCTTGCCTGTGTAATTGTAAACACAGGCAAGGGGAAGTGACGTCACGCTCCTCGTGTCGGTCTTTCTGACGGGACGCCGAGCGGAGAAGACGCAGAAGTAAGTGCACAACACTACACTGACACCAGTCACACATAGGCACACAATCCACCCCCCTGTCACCCCCAGATCACCCCCCAGATCACCCCCTGCCCCCCCAGTCACAGTGTCACTGATTGCAGTGATCATTTATTTACTGATCACTGCATTTAGTGTCAGTGTGACTGTAATAACTGTCAGGGCAGTTAGTTTTAGGCCCCTTTAGGTCTAAGGTAGCCCCCTACCCCCCCCCCCCCCCCCAATAAAGGTTTAACCCCTTGATTGCCCCCTAGGTAACCCTTTCACCCCCTTTTGCCAGTGTCACTAAGCGATCGTTTTTCTGATCGCTGTATTAGTGTCACTGGTGTCGCTAGGTAGCCAGTTTTTTTTTTTTTTTTTAGGTAACCGCCAGGTTTATATAGGATTATAAATAGGTTTATAGGTCAGGTACCCCCATATTACAACCTAAATAAAGGTTTTAACCCCTTGATTGCCCCTAGAGTTAACTCTTTCACCAGTGATCACCGTATAAGTGTCACTGGTGACGCTGGTTAGCCAGTTAGTTATTTAGTTATTTAGGTTCCCCGTCAGGTTTTTATATATCGTCAGGTACCCCCATATATTACCTAATAAAGGTTTTAACCCCCTGATTGCCCCTAGTTAACCCTTTCACCAGTGATCACCGTATTACTGTTACGGGTGACGCTGGTTAGATAGTTAGTTTTTTATACTGTCAGGGCACCCGCCATTTATTACCCAATAACGCTTTAACCCCCTGATCGCCCGGCGGGTGATATCAATTAGGTTTTAGGGTCAAATAAGGTCTGCGTCGCCCCAGGTTAGTGCCAGCACCGCAAACACCCACGCGCAAAGCATACACCTCCCTTAGTGGTATAGTATCTGAACAGATCAATATCTGATCTGATCAGATCTATACTAGCGTCCCAGCAGTTTAGGGTTCCAAAAAACGCATTGTTAGCGGGATCAGCCCAGATACCTGCTAGCACCTGCGTTTTCCCCCTCCGCCCAGCCCAGCCCAGCCCACCCAAGTGCAGTATCGATCGATCACTGTCACTTACAAAACACTAAGCACACATAACTGCAGCGTTCGCAGAGTCAGGCCTGATCCCTGCGATCGCTAACAGTTTTTTTGGTAGCGTTTTGATTCAGTCGCCAGCAGCCTAGGAGCTTTTTTTCCTGTGAATCTCACTAGTGTACTACTAAATTTAGAGCCCAAAATGGCAAATCGCAAGTACACTAGTGAACAGGCCTACTTGTTTCTGAGTATGTCAGATAGTGAAGAGGAGGTCACTCATCTGTCAGAATCAGGCTCAGAATACGACCCAGTAGACGACAGCGGCTCCATGACAGATAGCTCTGGCGACGGAGGTGAGGTCCCTGCTAAGGTCAGGCGTACCCGATCCCGATCTTCTGCTGTTGTTGAGGTGCAGGAACCGCAGGTCTCTCGTATGGAGCAGAGAAGTACTAGCGCCGCTATTCCTTCTGGTGAACTGGCAAGCACCAGCGGCCTAGTACACCCTGGACGTAGTCAAACCAGCACTGCAGTAACACTTGGTGACGTGGCGAGTCCCATAAGTGCAGTTCAAGCTGGCGAGGTGGCAAGCACAAGTAGTGTCCCGCTGCCACCAAGAAGAAGACAAAGGCAGGCCCGTCGATCACATAGTGTCCTTCCTGCAGAATTCGCCAATCCTGATTGGGTGCCCACCACTTCTGCAGGACCCGTACTTCCCCCATTCACTGGCCAACCCGGTATTCAGGTGGAAACAGCTGATTTTAAGCCATCCGATTTTTTATCGCTGTTTTTCACGGAAGATCTCTATAGATCTATTGTGGACCAAAGTAATATATACGCTGGTCAATACATCGCCGCTAATCCCCAAGTGCCTTCCCTTGCCAGAGATTGAAAACCAATTACGGTTTCCGAATTTAAGTCCTTTCTGGGCCTTTCCCTCAACATGGGCATGCATAAATTCCCGACGCTGAGGTCTTATTGGTCCACCCTCGCACTCCACCATATGCCCGTGTTCTCTCGCTCCATGTCCAGGGCACGATACGAACAGATCTTGCGGTTCATGCACTTCAGTGACAATGAACTCTGTCGTCCTCGTGGAGACCCTGAATTTGATCGGCTCTACAAAATTCGGCCCCTCATAAACCACTTCAACCAACGTTTTGCAGCCTTGTTTAGTCCCAATCAAGTTGTCTGCGTTGACTAGTCCCTGATTAAGTTTTCTGGCCGCTTGTCTATCAAACAGTTCCTTCCCAGCAAGCGTGCCAGATACGGGGTCAAGCTCTACAAGCTCTGTGACAGGGCAACAGGCTATACGTGGAGCTTTTCGGTTTATGAGGGAAAAGATAGTCACGTAGAGCCGGAGAACTGTCCAGATTACATAGGGAGCGCTGGCAAGATAGTGTGGAACTTGGTGTCACCCTTATTCGGAAAGGGGTACCACTTGTACGTGGACAATTATTACACGAGCGTGCCACTGTTTAGTCACTTGTTTGATCATCAGATTGGAGCATGTGGCACCGTGCGACCTAATCGCCGGGGCTTTCCCCAGCGGCTTGTAGATTCCCCTCTTAGGCTGGGGGAGAGAGCCTGCTTGAAGTGTAATAATTTGCTCGCTGTGAAGTGGAGGGATAATAGGAATGTTTTCGTTCTTACCTCCCTTCATGCAGACACGACAGTCCAAATTCGTACGGCGGCTGGTGTTGTGACGAAACCCCTCTGTGTCCACGAGTATAACCTTAATATGGGAGGGGTGGACCTCAACGACCAGTTGTTGGCGCCGTACCTAGTTGTCCGTAAGGCTAGACGCTGGTACAAAAAAGTGTCTATTTATTTGTTCCAATTGGCTTTTCTGAATGCTCATGTGCTATACGGAGCTTCAGGCGGGAGGTTACCCTTCCTTGAATTCCAGGAAGAGGTTCTCACAGACCTTCTGTTTCCAGACGGTTCTGCACCTCACCATTCCGAACCAAATGCAGTTAGCCGGCTGTATGAGAGGCATTATCCTTATGTCCTCCCGAGTACCCCTACCCAACGAGCCCCCCAAAAAAGATGTTGTGTCTGTACCAAGCGCGGATGTAGGCGTGACACCCGTTATTATTGTCCACGCTGTCCTGACAATCCTGGTCTCTGCGTTGGTGAATGTTTTGAACGCTACCACTCACTAGTGAGGTATTAGTGTAGGGTACAGCATTTCACAGGCTAGGATACACTTTCACAGGGTCTCAAGAATGCCATCGCATTTTGAGACCCGACCGTTAGTTAAAATTATAGTTACAGGGTCTCAAGAATGCCATCGCATTTTGAGACCCGACCGTTACAGTTAAAATTATAGTTATAGTTTAAAAAAAAAAGTGTAAAAAAAAAAAAAAAAAAAAGTACAAAAAAAAAAAACCCCCCAAAAAAATATAAAATAAAAAAAACAAAAATAGTTGTCGTTTTATTGTTCTCTCTCTCTCTCTTCTCTCTCTCTCTCTCTCTCTCTCTCTCTCTCTCTATTGTTGCTCTTTTTTACTCTATTCTATTCTGCAATGTTTTATTATGTTTTATCATGCTTTCTTTTCAGGTATGTAATTTTGTTTACTGTGTTTTATTGTTAACCATTTTTTTGTTTTCAGGTGCGCCATTCAGTTGCAGCGCGGATTTATTTATCTTGACAGCAACAGCGTTTGCTCCCACGATACATAAAGCCACGACTCCAACGCTGTAGGAGGTGATTTCACAACCACAGTTAAAAAAAAAGAGCATATATGCCGAAGCATGGGGGCAGCAGAGGGCGGAGGAGCGATTTTGCTCCTAATGCCACGTACATACGGTCGAAAAAAGTCCGACCATGTGTACGTGGCATAACTTTTTTGCGGGAGGATGCCCCCATGCTTCGGCATATATATATTTTAGGCACCGGTTGCGTTAACAAAATGTTTTATTTTTTACTATGTTTTTTTTTTTTGGTATTTGCTTTGCAGGTATGGTATGGTAAGGTCTTACTGTTATACTGTAATGTTACTTTGTTTTAATGTTAACCATTATTTGCTTAGCAGGTACGCCATTCAGTTGCAGCGTGGATTTATTTATCTTGACAGCAACAGCGTTTGCTCCCACGATACATAAAGCCGCGACTCCAACGCTGTAGGAGGTGATTTCACCACCACAGTTAAAAAAAAAAAGAGCATATATGCCGAAGCATGGGGGCAGCAGAGGGCGGAGGAGTGATTTTGCTCCTAATGCCACGTACATATGGTCGAAAAAAGTCAGACCATGTGTACGTGGCATAACTTTTTTGCGGGAGGATGCCCCCATGCTTCGGCATATATAAATGGTGCATGTATGCCCATCATTAGAAGTGGGTGGATGAAGGGAGGTATTCTAATGGTGGGCATACCCACCGCACCATTGGGAAATTGGGAAAGCATTTTATCACACCGATCTTGGTGTGTTCAGATGCTTTGAGGGCAGAGGAAAGATCTAGGGTCTAATAGACCCTTTTTTTCAAAAAAAGAGTACCTGTCACTGCCTATTGCTATCATAGGGGATATTTACATTCCCTGCGATAACAATAAAAATGATAACTAAGAAAAAAAAAATGGAAGGAACAGTTTAAAAATAAAAATAAAAAAAAGCTAAATAAAAAAAAAAAATAAAAAAAAATAAAAAAAAGCACCCCTGCCCCCCCTTCTATTGCGCAAAGGCGAACACAAGCGTTGGTCTGGCGTCATATGTAAACAGCAATTGCACCATGCATGTGAGGTATCACCGCGAAGGTCAGATCGAGGGCAGTAATTTTAGCAGTAGACCTCCTCCGTGAATGTGGTAACCTGTAAAGGCTTTTAAAGGCTTTTAAAAATGTATGTAGTTTGTCGCCACTGCGTGTTTGTGCGCAATTTTAAAGCATGTCGTGTTTGGTATCCATGTACTCGGCCTAAGATCATATTTTTTATTTCATCAAAAATTTGAGCAATATAGTGTGTTTTAGTGCATTAAAATTAAAAAAAGTGTATTTTTTCCACAAAAAATGCGTTTGAAAAATCGCTGCGCAAATACTGTGCGGAAAAAAAAAAATGCAACACCCACCATTTTTATCTGTAGGGCCTTTGCTTTAACAATATATATAGTGTTTGGGGGTTCAACGTAATTTTCTTGCAAAAAAAAAAAATATGTTTTCATGTAAACAAAAAGTGTCAGAAAGGGCTTTATCTTCAAGTGGTTAGAAGAGTGGGTGATGTGTGACATAAGCTTCTAAATGTTGTGCATAAAATGCCAGAACAGTTCAAACCCCCCCCCCCCAAATGACCCCATTTTGGAAAGTAGACACCCCAAGCTATTTGCTGAGAGCAATGTTGAGCCCATTAAATATTTTTTTTTTTGGTCCCAAGAGATTGAATAATGAAAAAAAAAAAAAATAAATATTTTTTTTTACAAAAAGTTGTCACTAAATGATATATTGCTCAAACATGCCATGGGCATATGTGGAAATACACCCCAAAATACATTCTGTTGCTTCTCCTGAGTACGGGGATACCACATGTGTGGGACTTTTTGGGAGCCTAGCCGCGTACGGGACCCCAAAATCCAAGCACCGCCTTCAGGCTTTCTAAGGGTGTAATTTTTTTATTTCACTCCTCACTGCCAATCACAGTTTCGGAGGCCATGGAATGCCCAGATGGCACAAACCACCCCCAAATGACCCCATTTTGGAAAGTAGACACCCCAAGCTATTTGCTGAGAGGTATGGTGAGTATTTTGCAGATCTCGCTTTTTGTCACAAAGTTTTGAAAATTGAAAAAAAAGAAAAAAAAAATTTTTTTTTCTTTACTTTCTTCATTTTCAAAAACACATGAGAGCTGTAAAATACTCACCATGCCTCTCAACAAATAGCTTGGGGTGTCTACTTTCCAAAATGGGGTCATTTGGGGGGGGGGGTTTTGTGCTATTTTGGCATTTTATGGCCTTCGAAACTGTGATAGGTAGTGATAGTGAGTGAGGAGTGAAATCAAAAATTTATGCCCTTAGAAATCCTGAAGGCGGTGCTTGGTTTTCGGGGTCCCGTATGCGGATAGGCTCCCAAAAAGTCCCACACATGTGGTATCCCCATACTCAGGAGAAGCAGCAGAATGTATTTTGGGGTGTAATTCCACATATGCCCATGGCATGTGTGGGCAATATATCATTTAGTGACAACTTTGGGCAAAAAAAAAAAAGTTTGTAATATTCCAGCAACTTGTGGCAAAATATAAAATATTCCATGTACTCAACATGCCTCTCAGCAAATAGCTTGGGGTGTCTACTTTCCAAAATGGGGTCATTTGGGGGGGGGTTTTGTGCTATTTTGGCATTTTATGGCCTTCGAAACTGTGATAGGTAGTGAGGAGTGAAATCAAAAATTTGCACCCTTAGAAACCCTGAAGGCGTTGATTGGGTTTCGGGGCCCCGTGCGCGGCTAGGCTCCCAAAAAGTCCCACACATGTGGTATCCCCATACTCGGGAGAAGCAGCAAAATGTATTTTGGGGTGCATCTCCACATATAACCATGGCATGTGTGAGCAATATATCATTTAGTGACAACTTTATGAAAATTTTTTTTTTTTTTTTTTGTCTTTATTCAATCACTTGGGACTAAAAAAAAAAATATTCAATGGGCTCAACATGCCTCTCAGCAAATAGCTTGGGGTGTCTACTTTCCAAAATGGGGTCATTTGGGGGGGGGGTTTTGTACTTCCCTGCCATTTTAGCACCTCAAGAAATGAGATAGGCAGTCATAAATTAAAAGCGGTCTAAATGCCAGAAAATGTACTCTAGTTTGTAGACGCTATAACTTTTGCGCAAACCAATAAATATACGCTTATTGGCATTTTTTATTACTAAAGACATGTGGCTGAATACATTTTGGCCCAAATGTTTGACTAAAATTGAGTTTATTGGATTTTTCTTATAACAAAAAGTAGAAAATATCTTTTTTTTATTCAAAATTTGCGGTCTTTTTCCGTTTATAGCGCAAAAAATAAAAATCACAGAGGCAATCAAATACCATCAAAAGAAAGCTCTATTTGTGGGAAGAAAAGGACGCAAATTTCGTTTGGTTACAACATTGCATGACCGCGCAATTACCAGTTAAAGCAGTGCAGTGCAAAATTGAAAAAAGACCTCTGGTCCTTTGGCTGCCAAATGGTCAGACATTGAGAGGGAGGCTCTATATCCGGTCCACCCAAACTCCCTACTGTGGTCTCATCTTCTACGCATGGATCCTGTTTTTAGGTGTAAGTGCACTGCCCCAATGAACTTCACTCTAACTGTTTGGTGCAACTGTCACCAGAAAATTCTCCCTCTCCTCATCTTGTCCCCCCTTCCGAACGTATTATTCAACCCGTCTATACCAGATAGCTTATCCTTAGGCCATATACTGCCATGGCTGCAGGCCTCCCTGTTCCAGCTCCGTAACCTAGTACACCCAGTTACGTGCAGGCTACATGCTTTTGATATTCTCCATGAAAAGTTTGATATTCCTACACATATGTTCTATTTTTGTTTGAAAATCAGGCATTACTTCCAATTTCTGTCCCTGCTCCTAACCCCGGATAAACCTACCCCCTTTGAAAAATTTTGCGTTCAAGGCCCTCACCAACTACATCTGATGTCCTCTACATACCGCATCCTCCATGAGTCTACCCCCCTCTCTGAAGTCACCCACCTATACATGCATAGATGGGCATAACTGCTATGTAAACCTATAAACTCCCAGATATGGGATAGGATCTGGTAATCCACTTTTAAGTCCTCCAAATGTGTAGTGCAGAGGGAGACTTCCACTAAAATGCTCATGCTCTGGTACAAGACCCCTGAGGTCATTCATAAATATGATCCCTCAAGCTCAGCAATGTGCTGTCGCTGTGGGCTTGATATTGGCTTGTTGTTCCATATCTTTTGGCATTGCTCTCTGATAAAACCCTTGTGGCATGAGGTGATGCTATTAATTCAGAAATTGGTGAATATTCCGCTTGACCCAGTACACTACTTATTAGGCCTCCCCTTTACTGGTATTGCTAAACATGTTAAAAGGTTGATTTGCTACATCTTTTAGCTGCTAAGAGGATTACCCCACTGTGTTGGTTATCCAATATAACTCCAAGGTTCAGATTCCTCCAAATCATAGCTGATATTCGAAGTTTTAGCGCTGTTGTTACTTGTTGTATATCCCCAAGCCTTTCTATAGGTTCCCCCTTTTACGGTCCATGCCATATGGTATCCCTTAAGAGCTCCCTGATTTTACATGTTTAATACACAGGGAATTTGTATGTATGACCTCTGTATTGCATCTCGATTTGTTTATATGTCAACTACACTTCTGTATAACCTACAGTTAACTTCAGCTTTTTTTCATTTGGACATCTCATTTGTACATCACATTTTGTTACATATGTCATTCACGAGTATTGTGTAACCTTTTCTTTTTGCAAAAACGAATAAAAATACAATTATAAAAAAGAAATGCTTAAAGCCTCATTTCACTCTTAAATGAGTAAATTGCACATGATATGTTTATCACATTCACCCACAAAATAATTAATGTCTTTGCCTTGGTGAAGATTTCCAGACTGTTTTCGCATGTCTAGATGAAAATTGTCTATTTACCTTACATGGCAGAAGGCTTATGGACACCTAGCCATCACACCTACGGTATATGAGCTTGCTGGACACCCCATTCCGAAATCATGGATATTAATGTGGAGCAGAGTTGCCAACCCTCCGAAGCAAAATTTACTGGCAGAATGAGAAAAGTTTACAAATGTCACCAGTTTTTTACTGGCACTGCAAAAAAGTACCTACAATTACAGTTTTCAGTGCAAATATCAATATTTAAACTATAAACATATATCTAGTGCTATTAGCAATGTGTTTAAGTTAAACAAAAGTAAAAAAACATTTCTGCATTGACATGAAGGTCAGGTTACTAGAACCCAGCCAGCACAGAGTTCCCCCTTACATCAGAGTCTGTAGGATACCCCCTTACAGTGAAGCAAAACTCTTATGTAAAGGGGAACGCTGCAAATCATGATCTGAATGAATGATCTAAGGTGGAACTCTGATGTAAAGGGAGGCTCTGGTGACCAGAGACCATCTTATATCAGAGTCCACTGTGTTCCCTTTACACCAGAGTTCCCAATTACATCAGGGTCCGCAGATTGAGTTCCCCCTTGCACTGTAAGGGGGAATCCTGCAGACTCTGATGTAAAGGGGAACACCAGGAACTCTGATGTGGGGGGGGGGGACTCTGATGACCAGAGACCACCTTCCGTAGAGTGAATACACTAAGGTAAGGGGGGTACTAATATAAGGGGGAAACCTTTATATCAGTGCCCCCTTACATCAGTGACCCCCCTCAGACTGGCCTGGCGGCGCTGTAACTGACCTCCTTTCAGGTACACTGTGCAGGGCTCAGTCGGTCGGCTTCAGCTCGGTGGCTCTGGTTTTATCCTACAGGAGACAGTCATAGGCTGCAGACATGATACAGAATACAGTCATAGGCTGCAGACATGATCTGGGAGAGACGGTCATAGGCTGCGGACATGATACAGGAGACGGTCATAAGCTGTGGACATGATACAGGAGACGGTCATAGGCTGCGGACATGATACAGGAGATGGTCATAGGCTGCGGACATGATACAGGAGACGGTCATAGGCTCCGGACATGCTACAGGAGACGGTCATAGGCTGCGGACATGCTACAGGAGATGGTCATAGGCTGGGGACATGATACAGGAGACGGTCATAGGCTGCGGACATGCTACAGGAGATGGTCATCATAGGCTGCGAACATGATACAGGAGATGGTCAGAGGTAGCGGACATACTACAGGAGACCAAATGTGCTCACTACTTACTCAGATAAAAATATATGAATAAACACCTCAAGACGATCAAGACCATCAAGCACAATACATAATCAATTATATTATGACCATACAGTATACACACACTGTACAAACACAATATACAGCAGCATTTTCATCTGAAAATCAGCCAAATCAGATTGCTGCTGCTGCCTCCCCTCTCCTTGCATTCTTGGATTTGTAGTGCCCCAGACACATGAGGTGGTAACTCTGGAGAGGACTGGGGAGGCTGTGCCCGTACTGGACTGGTGAGCACTGCAGGCAATAGGTAGAGATTGGGGGAGATCTCAGGAAACATCCTCCCTTTGAAAGCAAAGCAGATCTCATCTGACACACACAAAAAAAAAACGATCTACTACTGTACACAAGCCCATCCTCTGCCTTCCCTCCCTCCTGCCCACTAAGACAAGGCAATGACACAACTGTATTTTGCTCAGCTTTGCTAATAGCTAGCTTACCCTCTGCTGGGCTGAAATCTGTCCAGCTCCACACTGCAGGCTGACTCCACTCCTCCCCCTTCCAGCATCTCCTGTGCAGAAATCAAATAAGGCGCGTTGTAGAAGTAAGGGGGAGGGTACAAGACAAGTAGCTACTAGCAGCAGTGTCAGAAAGATAATCGGAGACTCTCGGCATGCTTCGGAATTGCACTGACAAGATTTTCAATTCACGGATTTTCACGGGCATGAAAAAATAGCTCCGTTTTTACGGGCTGCCCATAAAAACACGGGCGGTTGGCAACACTGATGTGGAGTTTGCCACCCTTTGCGGCTATAATCTCTACCACCCTTCTGGAAAGGCTTGCCACAAGATTTTAGAGTGTGTCTGTGGGTATTTGTGGGGAACTCAATAAATTGGAGGGGTGTCCACTTTTGACCATAAAGTATATTTGTACTTAGCAGATATTCCCATTCCTATTTCACTCTTGATACACGACCATGTCCTTTTCTTCTCCATTCATATCTTGTCAATTTGGACGTATATATGATTTGCTGATAGCCAACCTCCCCAAAAGGGGAACCGGTCACTGTCCAACCATTATTATCTCCTCCCCTTTCAAAGAGAATTGATGTCCCAAGTGCCTGACTCCTCATCCACCCATATTTTCTAAGCAAGTATGCTCAGTTGAACTAAGCATGCATTTTAGTGTTCAACAGCTAATGGACATGCCCATAGTTGGTTAGAACATACCAATAAGACCAACTATTTTCTCATGTATACAACTCCTTTAACTAACATGTGTTCATGTTTGAAATATGTGGCATGATATAATTTTATGTAGCAGCTTGTGATAAAGAGGTATCTGTTTAGATCCAGCAAATCGTGTTTGAAATTTGGCAAACCCAAATGTAGCAGCCAATCCCACTAAGTTTGGAGTTGTCTACTATTTCCAGGTGACCTGCTATTTTCCAGGTTGTCATATTGCATTGAATTTAACAGAAATTAACAGCGGCTGCAGATTGAAACGAAAAATAATTTTTAACAACATTAAATTACAACATATCTTGTGTAGCAATTATATTTGCTATATTATTCTTTTTAATTGCTATATTTTTTCCATAAAAGTGGGGTCATCCTTTAAAGGAGAAGTACAGCCAAACCAAGAAACAATTTGCCCATGGGACTTTGTAGAATGATGCCAGAGTAAAGTAGTCCACAAAATATTAAAGTGGTGTTTCCACACAAAAAAAAAAAAAATTGCTTAAAAATCTGAAAAAAAAAAAAAATTGGAAAAAAATATATTTTTTTACTCACCTCTAAACGCCTGTTGCTAGGGGGTCCCTCATAGTCTGCCACCTTCAGTGCCCGGGCACTGACATCACTTCCCCTCGGCAACGCACAGTCATCTGGGACCTATCACGTGTCCCAGGTGACTGAGCGTCGTATCACGGCCGCATTCGCAGTGGGTGCCCGGCTGTGAAGCCACAGCCGGGTGCCCACAGTAAGAATGCCGGTGCCGCGAGCGGAGCGGGGAACGAGGGGGGGCTTTGTTCCCCTGCATCGCTGGACCCTGGGACAGGTAAGTGTCCGATTATTAAAAGTCAGCAGCTGCAGTATTTGTAGCTGCTGACTTTAAAAAAAAATTTTTTAGGGGGCACCCCACTTTAAAGAATACACACTTTATTTCAAAATGCATGAAAAACAAACACACTTCAGCGTTACCACCAAAAATTTGGTAAAAAAAAACAGGGTTCCAGCACCGTGGAGGGACCTCCACATCTGAGGTTGCCCCCGGGAGCTGATGGCAGTGGGTGAATCCGAGGTTGGCGCAAACAAGGGAGGCAAAAATGCACTACCCTATGCACACGTTCATGAAAATGTCTGTAATAATGCTGGGTGCTGTAATGATGTCAGGCTGGAAACCGCCGACAATCTGAATAGAGAAATATCCCAAGGATTCCTCAGAAGGGTCCAAAGCTTTATTCACATGGTCGCAAGGTAGACATACGGCAACATTTCAGACCACGTAGGGCCCCTTTGTCACTTGCCTTGACAAAGTGGCCCTGTGTGGCTCCGAAACCTTAGGAGGGGTCCGAAAGTGTGCAAGTGATGAAATGAGGAGAGTGAGGGTGTGCAAGTAATGAGAAAGGACCAGAATGAAAAGTAGTGGTGAGAACATAAAATCAAAAAGTAAAAATCAGGAGTGTGCAATTAAGTCCAACCATATCAAAGTGGTACAAAAGTGAACATAAAATCATGCTATAAAGTGAATAAATTGCAGTAGTGAAGAAAGGTTGTCATACCTCTTAGGGGAAGTCAAAAAACAAGACCGCAAGTTAGGCAGTACCACTAGTGGCTGCTGCAACACCAATAGATGGACAAGGACATACTGACAGAAAATGCAAGCCTGCAAATGGTGGTGCAATGCAGCCAACAAGCGTGTGTAACCCTTTCCCGGCTCAAACGATCCACGTCAGACAGGCCCATCAGGCAAGCCAGAGGACGTAACGCTCATGTGCGGAACAGGGGAGCAGCACAGGTGCATGACATAAAACCGGTGGCAAGGCCAGCAGCTTTTGAGATCATGCATCCAAACAACAGCGCACATGCGCCTAACCTCTGCAACATCTGGGGAACTTCACAAATACGTGGAAATAAGGGAGAATTCACACTGAGAAACCCACCAGCATGCACTCTGAGAAAGCTCCTTTGGCTGTACTTCTTCTGTGGATCATAGACGTGCAGATCATTTTGCACTCCTGTGACCTGTTTTCAGCAAACAGCAGGCCGAAGCCCACTGTCAGCTGAAGTCACAGAGCCGGTCCAGGCTCTGGAAGGATCAAGACCATATGGCTGTGATCCGCCCACATTCCTGCACCGGTACCCGGCTCAGACTCATAACATACACACGGTATATGTTGTAATCTTGGAGAAGCTATGGCAGATGATTTAAGATGCTATAGCCCTATTAAGAAAATACATGAGTGAAATTAGAATATTAACTTTGGGATTGAAAAGGCCGCATCTCATTAGCGCATTAGGGGCTTATTTCCTTGCCTCAGTAAGCACGTCATTATTATCACGTATCAGATAATGACTTTTGAAATCTCTCTGATAATGGCATATTAAAGAATGTTAAGTGAGGGCATCCTTACTTTCTTCTCAGTTGGCTTCCTTCCATTATGGATATTGGTCAATACAATTTTATTTATTTCCCTACAGGAGGGATGAGTGCAGGAAATGAATTATAAAACAACAAAATGAGAAACACTAAAGAAGGAATCACATGACTACAATGACACCTTTAATGGCCATGCAAGTAAGAGGGGACTTATCTGTAGTGCATTCCCCAGAGAAAGAATTTTAGGAAATCCCTTGCAAGCTTGACTATACAAGCCTGCTTGTAGACTGCCCAAAGCTACCTACACATGGTCGAGCTCTCTAAGCTAGAGATCCCCAGTAAATTAGTCAACCTGGAACTGAACAATGAACCAGTTCTTAGTTCTGGTACTCAAAGCAGACTCCTATGTCTACCAAACAAGTGGACTGATGGCGGGTCCTAGACCACCTTCACTGTCTAATCTACTTCCGACTCCCCACATGCCTAAAGTAGACTCTATTGCAGTGTCCTGTGATTCATCATGGTTGCAGGTTAGGGCACTGTAAATCTAGCCAAGACTCTTGGCGCATGACACACTGAGGAAGAGTTTTTCTCTTGGGTGACCAATTCTCCTAAATACCACCAGCTCCTAGGCCAGTGATGGCGAACCTTGGCAACCCAGATGTTTTGGAACTACATTTCCCATGATGCTCATGAACTCTGCAGTGTAGTTGAGCATGATGGGAAATGTAGTTCCAAAACATCTGGGGTGCCAAGGTTCGCCATCACTGTCCTAGACTGATCAGGCTTGAACTTTACACATCACAGTGTTTCCATATCTTTGCATTTTACTCACCTTTTCCTCAGCATTGTGCATTGTCCATTGTGTTTCCTGTAACACACATTACTTGGCTTCTCTTGCAAGCATGAAGAATGAGGCGTCTCTAAGTGCAGACTAAATAACACATTTATTGAGCACAAAGTAGGCAACTCACATTTTTGTAGATATAACAGGCATTGTATGTATCCTTCCACTGTGTGTGGGACGACAGTCGCGCTGTGCTGCATGTATGACCGCTCAGCTGGATCCGGGTGCCATTTGGTGCCGACTGGCAGTGGCCGGTCAATGTGCGCTCTTTTAATAAGCTTTGTTGAGCTTCATCTATGAAAATGTGAGGTGCTTTCGTACTTTGTGCTCAATAAATGTGTTAATGTCTGCAATTAGAGGCACCTTTGTACCCCTTTTATTTTGCATGTTCCTGGAGATTGCATCCAACTCCCATCCAGAGGTTTGCCTTGAGCTACAATCATTAGAGCCCCAAAGATCCCATGGTGGGACGGACTATTGATAATGATTTTTTTATTTTTACTCATTAATCTTACATCTGCAATTTTAGTTTCACATAGCTAACCTAATGCCGCGTACACATGACCGAACTTTCCGGCAGACTAGGTCTGACGGTCTTCCAGACGGACTTTCGGGGAAGTTCCGACGGACTTTCCGAACGAACGAACTTGGCCACACACAAACGTACTAAGTCCGTTCGTAAGTCCATTTGTTTTGAACGTGATGACGTAAACGGGACTAAACAAGCAAGTTCAATAACCAGTAGCCAATAGCTTCCCGTGCGTCGTATTTGGTCCGTTGGACCAGCACACAGATGAACGGTTTTCCCGATTTTAGTCCGTTGGAATTGAGTCCGTCGGATTGATTTGAAACATGTTCTATTTCTAGGTCCGTCTGATTTTATTTTTGAAAAACGACCAGATTTGCTCACACACGATCGGATTGTCCAACGGACTAATCCCTTCGAACCTAGTCTGCCGGAAAGTCCAGTCGTGTGTACACAGCATAAGGGTTAGGTGACGATTATTGTGCCAATTTCTATTATGTGTAATGCCCCATACACGCGGTCGGAAATTCCGACCACAAAATCCGTCGGATTCTTTCCGACGGATTTTGTCCAACACTGGTGATGCATACACACGGTCGGACAAAGTTGTCGGAAAATCCGATCATCCTGAACGTGGTGACGTTCATTGCGTACGACGGGACTGCATAGAGGCTAGTAGCCAATAGCTTTGGTCTTGTAATGTGATCTGAGCATGTGTGGCACTTTGTCCGTCGGAATTCGCTACACACGATCGGAAAAAGTCCAATAGGACTTTGTTGACGGAAAATTTGAGAGCAGGATCTCAAACTTTTTCCGTCGGAAATTCCGACGGAAAAAGTCAGACGGTGCCTACACACGGTTGGAATTTCCGACAACATGGTCCGATAGGACATTTTCCGTCGGAAAATCCGACCATGTGTACGGGGCATAAGAATGAGGCATTGCCATGACTTTTCAATACTGTATTGTACATTCTGAAACGTGTTACAAACATTCGATTGCACAGTGTTGATAAGGGAACCATGTGATTGGCATTGCGGTCCCAATGCATGTGGCAGTAACAGTCCCAGATACTGGTAACACAGAGCCCAGACTACCCAATACCTTCCCAAAATATGGCTAGGATAACTTGCCAAAGTCCCTCCCCTTTCAGGAGGGGTTGCTGTGGCACTCATTAGATAAAAGGGAATAGTCCTTTAAAATATAAAATAACCAAGCCAGCATTTTTGTTGCAATATTCTCCATAAATCTAAATATTTTACCTGTCTTTTGTGCCGATAGATGTCCTCAAGCCTGATGGCGGAAGCCATTCAACAAATTTCCCAGATAATTTTGTATCTA
Organism: Lithobates sylvaticus; assembly: GCA_028564925.1. Lineage (NCBI taxonomy): Eukaryota > Metazoa > Chordata > Amphibia > Anura > Ranidae > Lithobates > Lithobates sylvaticus. Next base: position 58,151,519 of record CM053036.1, on the reverse strand, counting down.
CCCCAGACTGTGACTGTGACTGAACAGTGAAAGGAGAAGCAGCACATTGATGAGCGCATGTCACTCCTCCATCTCATCCTATCAGCATTCTTCTTGTCAGTTTTTTACTAACACTATAGCACTGCTATCAGTGCCAGGACAAGGTCATCCAGCGCTTAGTGCATAGATTGCAAATTGTGCCACCCCCCCCCCCCCCCTGATGTGGTGTGCAGAGCAAAATTGTCATATTTGTGACGTGCTGAAAGTTCCAATAGTTGTGGTACACTGCAGCAAACTGAAGAGTTTAAAATTAGTGCACAAATGTGGGGTTAACAGTGGCAAAGACCCTGTTCCAGTTACTTTTTGGCATGGCTAAAAACAACCAGTCTCTCTACTTTAAAGAAAAATTATATAGACCCTCCCAGCAATAATGAACCATTCCAGCAATAATAGACCCCCCAGCAACAATAGACCCATCAAGCAATAATAGACCCTCCAGCAATAATAGACCCTCCAGCAATAATAGACCCCCAGCAATAAAAGACGCCCTGCAACAAATTATTCCCCCAGCATCAATATCATCAATCCATCAACGGTAGATCCCTCCCAACAACGGCTGACCCCCTCCAGCAACAAAAGATCCATCACCAGCAATAAAAGACCCTCCCTAGCAATAGTAGACCCCCTGCAACAAAAATACTCCCCCAGCATCATCAGACCCCTCCTTCAACAGTAGAACCCTCCCAACAACAATTGACACCCGTCCAACAACAATAGAACCCTCGCCAGAAATGTTAGACCTCCCTAGCAACAATAAACCCCCTGCAACAAAATACTCCCACAGCATCAATAGACTCCTCCCTCAAAAGTAGATGCCCCCAACAACAATTGACCCTCCACCGCAATAATAGATCCCCAACGAACAACAGCAGACCCACCCCCCAACACAAATTGTGCCCCTGCATCAATAGACCCCTTGTCATTATCTACATTCAGTGCTGAAGGTGCCAGAACTGCATTCCCGTGTTTCTGAGTTCCCCCAGGTTACAACGTACTTTAGTCTAGCTTGGATCAGTGTAAATATGCCTATACCAAAACTGTGGGATCCACAGAGCACACTATGTACAGCCCATTAACTCTCCTATACTCTATAGCATACTCCATGCATGCCCCATACACTCTCCTATACTACATAGCGCACTTCATGCATGCCCCATCCCCATTACCTCTCTATACTGCATAGCACACTCCATGCATCCTCATACACTCTCCTATACTCAATGGCACACTCCATGCATGCCCCATACACTCTCCTATACTCCATAGCACACTCCATGCATGCCCCATACACTCTCCTATACTGCATAGCACACTCCATGCATTCCCCATACATGCCCCTATACTCCATAGCCCACTCCATGCACACCCCATATCGCACTCCATGCATGCCCCATACACTCTCCTATACCTCATAGCACACTCCATACATGCTCCATACACTCTCCTATACCCCTTAGCACACTCCATGCATGCTCCATACACTCACCTATACCCCATAGCCCACTCCATGCTCACCCCATATCGCACTCCATGCATGCCCCATACACTCTCCTATACCCCATAGCACACTCCATGCATGCCCCATACACTCTCCTATACTCCAGAGCCCATTCCATGTGTCCCCATACACTCTCCTATACTCAAAAAGGTGGGATTATACCGGCAACAAGATAAACCATATAGGCTACATAGGATAATTTTATAGATGTATTATCAAAATACAAAGACATAAAAAAGAATGAGATAGTTCTTTAAAAACAGTAGGACAAATGATACAAAATGATATGCATATCTGCGATTGGTGAGGGTGTAGAATTCCGACGCGTTTCCAAGAGGCTAAATTGTGCCTGTCTTCCTCAGGGAATTGTAGTCACCATCTACAGAATATCAAAACGTGTCACTTATATAAAAGAACAAAGCAAAAATGTTCCCCCACCCCAGTGTAACGTGGGGTGGAGAGTTGTACATTGCATGTAAATATGAACAAATATTCAATATATATCCATAATAAATTTTGAAACATGCACTTACATAGTCAAATATTGCATATATAGCATTGCATCCCATTCACTCTCCGAGAAGAAGAGACGTCCAAAGGTTGGCAAGAAGTAATGGCCGCATTCCCATACTCTCTACAAGACGGTAAAAGTAAAAAGATTCCATATATCTAATGGCGCAAAAACCTAGAAAACCACCCATGGAGAGAGAGGAATAATATCTTAGAGCCTGGATATGAAGAAAGAGAAGAAAGAAAAAGTGTGGTAATCTGGGGAGAATCTCCCCAAGATACCAAATTATCTCTCTCATATAAGAATTGCTTACCCAGGAGTCCATGGTCCAAGGGTTCAACCAGCAAAAAACGTTCCAGGAAAAGGGTCCTCAAGGAGTCCTAGGTGGAGAGTGATGCACACAGCTCAATGCTGTGAGGCGGAATGACGCCATATACCGTCTCTGGCGTCCTTAAATAGGTGGAATAGAACTCTGTCCCGCCCTAGTGGGTGTGTTGGGATGACGTCAGACGCAAGAGCGTCCCGCGTCGTCACCTCCAATCCCGCCCATTGGGCTGGATCCTCTTCCTGATGGAAGGTAGGGGAAGGGGAAATCAGCTGACATGGGCGGTTTACCAATGTGTGTGCCGCCTACTGCATCTCATTAGGCGTCAGCCACAAGGCGTCATAGGACGCCTCTGCCCATACAGCACAGTCGCATGGTGCGATGTGCGCATGCGCGGAGTGGGAAGCTCAGCCAAAGACAGACTGTCTATGGCGCCGGCGCCCAGCATGGAACTGCGCATGCGCAATGTGATCTGCATGGACAGAGTTGTGGATAGCGCCAAGAGCGCAAGTTATTCATAAGTGGAACCCTTGGACCATGGACTCCTGGGTAAGCAATTCTTAAATGAGAGAGATAATTTGGTATCTTGGGGAGATTCTCCCCAGATTACCACACTTTTTCTTTCTTCTCTTTCTTCATATCCAGGCTCTAAGATATTATTCCTCTCTCTCCATGGGTGGTTTTCTAGGTTTTTGCGCCATTAGATATATGGAATCTTTTTACTTTTACCGTCTTGTAGAGAGTATGGGAATGCGGCCATTACTTCTTGCCAACCTTTGGACGTCTCTTCTTCTCGGAGAGTGAATGGGATGCAATGCTATATATGCAATATTTGACTATGTAAGTGCATGTTTCAAAATTTATTATGGATATATATTGAATATTTGTTCATATTTACATGCAATGTACAACTCTCCACCCCACGTTACACTGGGGTGGGGGAACATTTTTGCTTTGTTCTTTTATATAAGTGACACGTTTTGATATTCTGTAGATGGTGACTACAATTCCCTGAGGAAGACAGGCACAATTTAGCCTCTTGGAAACGCGTCGGAATTCTACACCCTCACCAATCGCAGATATGCATATCATTTTGTATCATTTGTCCTACTGTTTTTAAAGAACTATCTCATTATTTTTTATGTCTTTGTATTTTGATAATAAATCTATAAAATTATCCTATGTAGCCTATATGGTTTATCTTGTTGCCGGTATAATCCCACCTTTTTGAGGTTTCCTCGTTATACTTATTTGGGGATGATGGCAACCAATATGTGTCCCGAGATCTGAGTTCAATCTATTTTCAATTTATTTAGGGTGGAAAATACACCCATACCTCAATCATGAGCTCAATTTCTTGACACAGCCTTAATACTGAACAATTTATATAATTTTGGAGTTAGTTCATAGTCCCTCAGTAATCAGGCAATTACTATACCTGATCTACAGCTGGGGGGTCCTTTTTCTCCTACCTAGACATCATTTTTTTCCCCCATCTGGGGAGTGTCACTAATTCTTTTTTTCTTTTCTTTCATCTTTGTCTAGTGATTCTTTTTGGATGGATATGGAGTCTTGTGGGGGAACGGGGAATATGGGGGATCTGCAAGGGAGGGAATGGGATAATCTTATGGCAAATATTCATTGTAACTATCAAGGAAAGGAACAGACTTCTTCTAATCTGACTGCTTTATTTTCAAACCTTACTAAAGTGTTGGAAAGAAAATCAGCATTACATTGGCATATCCACTCTTTAGAACGATATATTCGTGAAAATATCAATCCCATTGGCCTACGCATACAGATTTTCCCAATTTTGGAAAATATTTCCAAAGAACTTAAGATGAACTGGGAAAGCAAATTAAATGACTGTTCCAGGAATCTTATGTTATTATTGCAAAATGAATACAAGTCACAATTGGTAACAATGAACGATGAGATTGGATCTCTTTATACACGGCTTACCCCCCTTAAAAATCATGAAGAATATAATAGATCTGAAATAAAACTGAGGGAACATTTGGAAACCTTTGGCAAACAAATTTTGATTAAAAAAGAGAAAAAATACTGGAGGGATAAAAATGCTTTTGGAGAGAATCGTGCTTATAAATGGAATATTGACAAAAAATTTAAAAATATCAAAGGGACCCGAAAAACCAAAAAGGGTCAAGTTGATAATTTATTCAAATCCAATGATGATTTGTCAGATACACCCTCTAACTCCTCCTCCTCAGTCTCCTCCCATACAGGCCTGCAATCTGGGAAAAGGAAAAGTCTGTTCCCTAGACAACAAGATTTGGAAGGTGAGGTTCACCAATTACCCAAAAAATCGGCTACTGACCTCCATATGGATCGGGACGGTAAGACAGGCATTACTGCAAAAAATTTAACAGGTGGAATTCTCAAAAACAACTCCTCTAATCGCAACACCAAAAATAATAAAAAGGATCAAGGAGCTATCCCTAAAACTCAACGTACACAACTAGATGATTTTTTAGACCGGAACCGGATCCCGCAGATCCCTCCGTTATCAACTCCATCAACACAGACAGGAACTTTCCAGTCAGTGGTAACTCAGATAGAGACGGAACCAATTATGGTCAAGGGTCCAACGAAGGAGGTTTAAACATTATTAATTTGTCTTCCCATACACTTTCGAAATATGAGCAGGAAGTACTATCTTTGGGGTTATCCTTTTGTCCCAACAAAAATTCAGATGTCTTTGAAGTGATTAAAGATATTCACCTCTTTGCTCGAAATCTGTTTTATAAAAGTTTGTATAATAAAAAACAAACTAAAAAAGAGGATGAGATACCACCCAATTTAAGAGCAGCAGATTTCAAAGCCTTGAGGGACCTTAATCTCCTTCTACTGGAAAGTGGGGCCTGGGATGAGCAAGAGGAGGATCCTCTTGATAGTGAGGGGAGTGAGGAGGAGGAAGAGGAGGTTGTTAAATATGAACCTAAAAAGTTTAAACGAAGATCACATGTTTTTCCACAACTTAACCAGAATCCAGCTTTGGCGTTATTTGTTAAACAAACTGCCAAAGACTTGGAAAAACTAAAAGAAGATTCAGGACAGCAAAACCTAAATGTGGGTCAGAAAAAAGCGCTTCAATCTCTCAAAAATAACTTTGATATTACAATCAAAAGTTCAGACAAGGGGGGAAATATCGTTATCATGAATAACGTCGATTATGAAAATATGGTCCTTAAAATACTCAACGATCTTAATTGTTACAAATCAATTTCCCCTTCATTGGTGGACAAATACAATCAAGATTTTTATGCATTGGTTGATGAGTCCTTCAGTGTGGGGACAATTACTCGAGAAATCTGGGAATTCATTAGAACTAGATATCCCAGATTACCCACTCTATATGCCCTCCCCAAAGTGCATAAAAATCTTCAAAATCCACCAGGAAGGCCCATAGTGTCGGGCAATGGATCCATCACGGAGGGAATCAGTCAGGTCATTGATGACCACCTGAGACCCCACGTCATGGATCTACCGTCCTACACTAAGGATACCATTCATCTTCTACAGATCATCGAAGAGTTAACTATCCCCGAAACAGCGATCCTAGTGACCATTGATGTGGAATCGCTTTATAATAGCATTCCACACGACTTAGGTATTAAGGCAGTGGATAAGGTTCTAAAACAGAGAGCCACTACAGATTGGAAATTCAATTCCTTTATTGTTCAAATGTTGGATTTCATTCTCCGACACAACGTTTTTGTTTTTAAAAATTCCCACTACCTCCAGGTACAGGGAGTAGCTATGGGGACGTGCTGCGCGCCCTCATATGCGAATCTGTACCTGGGGGAGTGGGAAAGAGACTTTTTGACGAGTGAACATGCGTCGATGTACACCTGCCACATTTTGATGTGGCAGAGGTACATCGACGATGTTTTTATCATTTGGGACGGATCGGAGAGACAGCTAACAGAATGTTTGGAACTTATGAATAACAATGCCTACAACTTGTTCTTCACTATGAGCTTTAATCATAATGAGACCCACTTTTTAGATATTTGTATCAAAAAAGCACCCAATGGAAATTTAACCAGTAGGTTGTTTCGGAAGGAAACTGCTGGCAACACCCTGCTTCACGCGGACAGTTTCCATCCATTGCCATTAAAACGATCCATTCCCTTCAGTCAATTCCTCCGAATTAAGAGGAATTGTACGAAGGAAGAGGACTTCCAAAGAGAAAGTGATGGACTCACCCTAAGATTACTAGATAGAGGCTATACTAAAACATGCCTCAAAAAGGCTTTCAATAGGGTCAAGGCTCTTACTAGGAGAGATCTTCTTTTTAAAAAGAAGAAAAAGAATGTTGATGAAAATACTCGTATTATACTGCGATTCTCAAATGAACATGAGAGGATTCGCAAAATTATTAACAAGAATTGGTCAATCCTCACAGATGATCCAGTTGTAGGTACTTTGGTCTCACCCCGCCCTTTGATTTCCTATAGGAAAACTGTTTCAATTGGCAATCTAGTCACACAAAGTGAATACAAGGGAATCTCTAGGAAGGATCCCTGTAAGAACTTTGGAACTTTTCCATGTGGAAACTGTGCTCAATGTTCAGTCATTGGCCAGAGAACCACACTGACGCTGCCAAATGGGGTAGACTTCTCCCTGAGACATTATGCCTCCTGCCAGACTCAGGGGGTGGTGTACCTCATGCAGTGTCAGTGTGGTTCCTTTTATGTAGACAAAACTAGACAGAAATTCTGTAAGAGAGTTGAAAAACACATGCATGATATGAAGATCTGCAATCTATATTTGCCTTTGGGGCGTCATATAGCCAAGAAACACAATTATAGATTGCCGAAAGTCAACTTTACAGTTCTTGACAGATTACACATTCCAATCAGAGGAGGAGATTGGAACAAAGTTCTTCTCCAACGAGAAATGCGTTGGATTAGAACTTTGAAGGCAACTACTCCACCAGGCTTAAACGAGGTGGAAAGTTTTAGACCATTCTTGGATGGCTATAGTTCAGGGAAGACTGACTAAATTGTCAGCCCTCCCTTACTTGGTCTTCATATAATAATAATCTTATATTTACATGACCACCTATTTTGTCTCGTTTTCTTCACTTGTAGGTCTCCCATCTATGGGGGTGTTCTCCCTCCACTCTCTTTGCTCTTTCTTGAAGTGGGTTACTAGGTTAAGTGAATATTTCATTTTTTTTTGGTTTCGTTTATTGGTCCATAAATGGACAACATTTGTACAAATATGTTTGTTTGATTTTTCAATTGTAAATAGCCTTGCATCCAGGGGGTTTTACTCACCGAGAATATCCTTTACGGATGTTCCATACTTGGCAGATTTTTAGTGCCCTCCCACCACTCTCTACCTGGCAGCCTAACCCCAATTGACCCATGATCCCTCTACACCGTGATGAGGGGCATCGCGGGATTTCTTTTTAGGGGGGTAGTCCCTTCATATTCCATCTACGATGGTTTGGAGGTCATTTTGGATCCTTTGGGGTAATATTTATTTGGGTAATTAGGAAATTTATTCTCTGATTCCCAGATACATTTCTTGCCAGTGGTTTTAGTCCCTATTGTTGCCTTGTAGTGGGGGATGGGGTATCTCCTCCCATCCACATACCTGGGCCCCGACTGGGCTCTGGCGCAATGGAATTGCAGGGAGGCTTTCTTCCCCTTCTATACAACAATCAACTCCCTCCCAGTGTATATCCCCCATTTTTGCACGGGATTCTTTCCGTATTTTGGGGGACACCTTTTCCCAGTGGCTGATTTTCCCTAGGCGCCATTCTCTATGTCCAGTTTGGGGCATAGGGGATGGCGTTTCCATGTGTGGCCACTTGCGCTCTTGGCGCTATCCACAACTCTGTCCATGCAGATCACATTGCGCATGCGCAGTTCCATGCTGGGCGCCGGCGCCATAGACAGTCTGTCTTTGGCTGAGCTTCCCACTCCGCGCATGCGCACATCGCACCATGCGACTGTGCTGTATGGGCAGAGGCGTCCTATGACGCCTTGTGGCTGACGCCTAATGAGATGCAGTAGGCGGCACACACATTGGTAAACCGCCCATGTCAGCTGATTTCCCCTTCCCCTACCTTCCATCAGGAAGAGGATCCAGCCCAATGGGCGGGATTGGAGGTGACGACGCGGGACGCTCTTGCGTCTGACGTCATCCCAACACACCCACTAGGGCGGGACAGAGTTCTATTCCACCTATTTAAGGACGCCAGAGACGGTATATGGCGTCATTCCGCCTCACAGCATTGAGCTGTGTGCATCACTCTCCACCTAGGACTCCTTGAGGACCCTTTTCCTGGAACGTTTTTTGCTGGTTGAACCCTTGGACCATGGACTCCTGGGTAAGCAATTCTTATATGAGAGAGATAATTTGGTATCTTGGGGAGATTCTCCCCAGATTACCACACTTTTTCTTTCTTCTCTTTCTTCATATCCAGGCTCTAAGATATTATTCCTCTCTCTCCATGGGTGGTTTTCTAGGTTTTTGCGCCATTAGATATATGGAATCTTTTTACCGTCTTGTAGAGAGTATGGGAATGCGGCCATTACTTCTTGCCAACCTTTGGACGTCTCTTCTTCTCGGAGAGTGAATGGGATGCAATGCTATATATGCAATATTTGACTATGTAAGTGCATGTTTCAAAATTTATTATGGATATATATTGAATATTTGTTCATATTTACATGCAATGTACAACTCTCCACCCCACGTTACACTGGGGTGGGGGAACATTTTTGCTTTGTTCTTTTATATAAGTGACACGTTTTGATATTCTGTAGATGGTGACTACAATTCCCTGAGGAAGACAGGCACAATTTAGCCTCTTGGAAACGCGTCGGAATTCTACACCCTCACCAATCGCAGATATGCATATCATTTTGTATCATTTGTCCTACTGTTTTTAAAGAACTATCTCATTATTTTTTATGTCTTTGTATTTTGATAATAAATCTATAAAATTATCCTATGTAGCCTATATGGTTTATCTTGTTGCCGGTATAATCCCACCTTTTTGAGGTTTCCTCGTTATACTTATTTGGGGATGATGGCAACCAATATGTGTCCCGAGATCTGAGTTCAATCTATTTTCACACTCTCCTATACTAGGGTGACCAGACATCCCCGGTTTCCGGGGACAGTCCCCGGATTGAGGACACTGTCCCTGGACCAAGTCTGTCCCCGGTTTTGTCCCCGGATTGTATTTGAACAGGGGCTGGGGCAATTTCAAAGGCAGTCAGTGCAGAATTAAAAAAATTCTGAATTACACACCCCCACTCCGTCGCTCCTACTTGCTTAGAGGGGGTGTATTTCTTTCCATTATCTGTGCCCCTTTCTGATGATTATGTGCTGGTCGGAGCGGAGAGACTATTTCTTCAGTTTCAGGTGCATGCCCATCCAGCTCCGCTCGCATGTTCTTCTACCTTGGCTCAAGTCCCGGCCAGCCGCCTGCCTGCTTATCTCCTTGCCTTCACTGGCTGAGTGATCTTCCTCCGCTCCCCACCCAGTAGTACCCGGGGCCCGAAGAGTAAGACTTGACAGGCTGTGAGGCGGGCGGCAAGCGGCGATGGGCAGAGAGTCACTGATTGCCGCCATTGCTAGTAAGAAAAAAAAATATGTCCCCGGATTTCATTTTTAAAAATCTGGTCACCTTATCCTATACCCCATAGCACACTCCATGCATGCCCCATTAACTTGCTTATACCCCATAGCACACTCCATGCATGCCCCATTAACTTGCTTATACCCCATAGCACACTCCATGCATGCCCCATTAACTCGCTTATACACCATAGCACACTCCATTCATGCCCCATACACTCTCCTATACCCCATAGCACGCTCCATGCATGCCCCACACACTCCCCTATACTCTATAGCACACTCCATGCATCCTCATACACTCTTCTATACTCCATAGCACACTCCATGCATCCTCATACACTCTTCTATACTCCATAGCACACTCCATGTATGCCCCGTACACCCCCCCCCTATACTCTAGAGCGCACTCCATGCATGCCCCATACACTCTCCTATACTCCAAAGCGCACTCCATGCATGCCCCATACACTCCCCTATACTCCAGAGCGCACTCCATGCATTCTCCATACACGCTCCATACACTCCCCTATACTCCATAGCGCACTCCATGCATGCCCCATTACCTCTCTATACACCATAGCACACTCCATGCATCCCTCATACACTATCCTATACCCCATAGCACACTCCATGCATTCCCCATACACGCCCCTATACTCTATAGCACTCTCCATGCATGCCCCATTAACTCGCCTATACACCATTGCACACACCATGCATGCCCCATAAGCTCTCCTATACCTCCATGCATGCCCCATACACTCTTTTTTATACCCCATAGCACACTCCATGCATGCCCCATTAACTTGCCTATACTCCATAGCGCACTCCATGCATGCCCCATTCACGCCCCCAATACATGCCCCATACACTCTCCTATACTCCATAGCACACTCCATGCATCCTCATACACTCTTCTCTACTCCATAGCACACTCCATGCATCCTCATACACTCTCCTATACTCCAAAGCGCACACCATGCATGCCCCATACACTCCCCTATACTCCAGAGCGCACTCCATGCATTCTCCATAAACGCTCCATACACTCCCGTATACTCCAAAGCGCACTCCATGCATGCCCCATTACCTCTCTATACACCATAGCACACTCCATGCATCCCTCATACACTCTCCTATACCCCATAGCACACTCCATGCATTCCCCATACACCCCCATATACTCTATAGCACTCTCCATGCATGCCCCATTAACTCGCCTATACACCATTGCACACACCATGCATGCCCCATACACTCTTTTATACCCCATAGCACACTCCGTGCATGCCTCATTAACTTGCCTATACTCCATAGCGCACTCCATGCATGCTCCATTCACACCCCCATTCATGCCCCATACATTCTCCTATACTCCAGTGCACACTCCATGCATGCCCCATTAACTCGCCTATACTCCATAGCCAGGGCAGGACTTAGGGTGGTGGGGGCCCATGGGATTGAGTCACTTTTGGGCCCTACCTTCTATACATTACCGTATTTATCGCCGTATAACACGCGCCCCAAGTTTAGGAGGGAATTTTAAGGAAAAAACTTTTAGGGCTCTTTCACACGGGCGGACCGTATGTCCATATTTCATACATCCGTTTTCGGATGAAATACGGACATACATGCATCCCTATGGGACAGCAGGTGTCAGCGGATGAACATCCGCTGACACCCGATATCGTCCGCCTCCGCTGTGGTCTGATTTTGCAGACGGAGGAAAACCCTATTTTTCCATCCGTCTGCAGAGCGGATCGGATGAACACGGACAGACGGTCCGTGTTCATCCGATCCCCCATAGAGGAGAGCGGAGGGAGATCTGACAGGGCGGTCCCTGCACAGTGTGCAGGGACCGCCCTGTCATCCGCCGGCTCAGCGGGAATCAATGGAGCAATCCCCGCTGAGCAGCGGATGTTCACGGGGCTGATCAACACGGATCCGATCATCACAGATCCGTCCCGTGTGAAGGAGCCCTTAGGAGGGAAGTTTAAGGAAAAAACTTACATCCCTGACATCCCTTCTGGCTCCAGATCCTGCGTGCTGTTCCATTACATTGATCCCCGTTTCTCTGGCTTGGCTGACTATCCGTTCAGGTTACTGAACTCTGGCTATGTTTTGACAAGTTTGTTCTATTTACTTTTATTATTAAACAAGTGTGATTTAACTGTATTTCTTAATTTTAGCGGTATTGTGACGGACAGATCAGAAACTTTTGACACTTTTTTGGGACCATTGACAATTATACAGCGATCAGTGCTATAAATATGCACTGATTACTGTGTAAATGTCACTGGAAGGGAAGGGGTTAACACTAGGGGATGATCAAGGGGTTAACTGTGTGTTTCCTCAGTGTGTTATAACTGTGTGGGGATGGGAGTGACAGGGAGAGGAGACATATTGTTTTTCCTACTTAGTAGGAACAAACGATATGTTTCCTCTTCCCCGACAGCAAAGGTATTTAGGTGTTTATACACACAAATTCTGTGCTGGCGCTTGTGCATGCGATGATCGTGTGTGGATGGCGGCGATGGAGCCCACTGGCCACGCGCATCGGGTCCCCTGCCGTGCAGTAGGCGTGTGCGCCTCTGGCGGCACGCGAGCACCATCTGGTGGCCGAAAAGCGGAAGGTAGTACCCGCACGGGGTTTCGTCCAGGGGAGCCATTCTGCCGCAGTATATCTGCGTGAGCTGGTTCGGGAATCAGTTAAAAATTGTGTTTGAAAAACCGCTGCACAAATACCGTGTGACATAAAAAATTGCAAAATCCACCAATTTATTCTCTAAGGGGTTCTAAGCTATTTTCTAGCAAAAACAAAATGATTTTCACATGGTCTTCAAGTGGCTAATGTCAACCTATTGACTTGCATGGGCAAAGTGTATGTGAACTTTTGGCATCTACCATGCTTAGAAGTCTTGACAATGGCTATACACATTATTTTGTACTTGTTTTTGGTGCCAAAATCCTCATGCTGAAAATTACCAGTGCCTGTCCATGTTAAAGAAAGATTTTTTTTAAAAAGTTTAAAATGATTGTCAAGCTCATTTTAAGAACTGCATGTGACAAACTGCCGAATTCCAGGCAAGAAAGAGTTTGCAGAAATCCTTCAAGGCCCCAAACTTTCTCCATCTGACCTCAGCCATGGAACATTTAAAGCTGCAAATGTCATCTTCTGCTCTGGCTTTCCACTGAAGGCACACACGGATTGTGAGCTGAACTTTGCTCAGAAGCAGAAGATGGGGGTTATGCAAGATTTATTTCTGTCCCTGTGTCAAACACACCGCCTGCTCCTTGTGTCTTGGCAGTAAATCGTGGCGGGAGAATTCATTTACCGGCCCCTGCCTCTGAAGATGGAAGGTACAGCAAGGAACACATAAGCTATGACACTTATGGTGATTTTATAGCCGGCGCTGAAAGCCAATCTTCATAACTGCGATGGATAGGCAGATAAGGATCTGTTATCCCAATATAAAACCACATTGTTTTCTTAAAGAAGAAGATTTGGTCTTAATGACCAGACAATAAAATCAGACAGATGTTTTACTGGACAACCTCAAAACCATTTTTTAAGCTGATGTTTCTTGCCTTGCTTAACCCTCTCAGTCATCTACTTAGAAAACCACATCCTTATATTTAATAAAATGTATCAGTGAATGTTAAATAGGAACTATACTCAGTCCACTGCAGTGCTTCCTCACTGGCCACTGACATTTTTGGCCAATCTTCTTCCGGGTTCCAATCTCTGGCCATTTTGATTGGCCGGGCCAAGATGACATCACTCTTGCACGTGCGCAGGAGTGATGAAGCTGCAAAACTTCCATTTAGTTGTGCTGCAGTGGTCACGTGATGTTTTTATATGAGTTCCTATAAAGATTTTATTGCATATAAGTCACTTTTTCCTGGGCTCTTCTCTCACCTCTTGACAACAAAGCACGAATACAGCGCCTTGAGGCGATTCAGTTCGCATCATTCATTCATTCACCTCCCCTAAATGAGGATTGGGGTGGAGCATATGATATGGAAGAGGACTGGTTAATGGGTCCAAAGAACCAACGCCTGCCTTTATTAGCATCCCTGTCATAGTCCGTAGGGTTCATTATTGAGTTGGAGTTTGCAGCTATAACAGCTTCAACTTTTCTGGGAAGGCTGTCCACAAGGTTTAGGAGTGTGTCTATGGGAATGTTTGACCATTCTTCCAGAAGTGCATTTGTAATGTCAGGCACTGATGTTGCACAAGAAGTCCTGGCTTGCAGTCTCCGCTCTTCAACCCAAAGGTTCAGGTCAGGCCAGTCAAGTTCCTCCACCCCAAACTTGCTCATCCATGACTTTATGGACCTTGCTTTGTGCACTGGTGTGCAGTAACGTGGGAACAGGAAGGGGCCATCACCAAGCTGTTCCCACAAAGTTGGGAGCATGAAATTGTCCAAAATGTCTTGGTATGCTGACGCCTTAACAGTTTCCTTCACTGGAACTAAGGGGCCAAGCCCAGCCCCTGAAAAACAACCCCACACCATAATCCCCCCTCCACCAAATGATTTGGACCAGTGCACAAAGCAAGGTCCATAAAGTTTGGGGTGGAGGAACTTGACCAGCCTGCACACAGTCCTGACCTCAACCCAGCAGAACACCTTTGGGATGATACTGCATACATATATATATATATATATATATATATATATATATATATATATATATATATATATCATTTTTTTTTTCATTAGGATTAAAACAAAATTCATCACAGCAGCAAAATACTTTTTCAACCCTTCTCCATGCTATCCTAAATTTAAATAAAAGTTTTGGTTGAAATTAGGTTTTATTATGGCAAAATTGATTTAAAAAATCTATTACGCTGGAATTTCCCCTCTAAAATATGAAAGTATCTGGAGGGAAGTTTAACCACTTCCCGCCCGGTCAATAGCATATTGACGTCCGGGAAGTGGTTCCGTTATCCTGACTGGGCGTCATATGACGTCCTTCAGGATAACAGCCGCCGCGCGCCCGTGGGGGCGCGCATCGCGGCGATCGGTGGAGCGGTGTGTCAGTCTGACACACCGCTACACTGATCTCGGTAAAGAGCCTCCGGCGGAGGCTCTTTACCACGTGATCAGCCGTGTCCAATCACGGCTGATCACAATGTCAACAGGAAAAGCCGGTGATCGGCTTTTCCTCACTCGCGTCTGACAGACGCGAGTAGAGGAGAGCCGATCGGCGGCTCTCCTGACAGGGGGGGTCTGCGCTGATTGTTTATCAGCGCAGCCCCCCTCAGATGCCCACACTGGACCACCAGGGACTCCACTAGGATCACCAGGAAAGTGGGCAACATGTGGATGGCCAGGTATGTACCCCCTGGCCATCCACATGTGCAAATGATGCCCAATCTGTGCCAGTCAGTGCCCACAAATGGGCACTGGCTGGCACCATCAAGTAGCAATGAGTGCCACCCATCAATGCCACCCAGTGTTATCAGTGCCACCCATCAGTGTCCAGCAGTGCCACCTATCAGCGTCCATCCGTGCCCATCAGTGCCCACCTATCAGTGCCCATCCATGCCACCTATCCGTGCCACCCATAAGTACCCATCAGTGGTGCCCATAAGTGCCCATCAGTGCCGCCTATGAGTGCCCATCAGTGCCACATATGAGTGCCCATTAGTGCCACATACCAGTGCCACCTATCAGTGCCCATCAGTGCCACCTATCAGTGCCCATCAGTGCCGCCTATCAGTGCCCATCATCAGTGGCCGTCAGTGCCACCTCATCAGTACCACCTCATCGGTGCCACCTCATCGGTGCCCATCAGTGCCGCCTTATCAGTGCCCGTCAGTGCAGCCATATCAGTGCCCATCATTGAAGAAGAAAACATACTTATTTACAAAAAATTTAACAGAAACAAAGAAAAACTTTTTTTTTTTTTCAAAATTTTTGGTCTTTTTTTATTTGTTGCGCACAAAATAAAAATCGCAGAGGTGATCAAATACCACCAAAAGAAAGCTCTATTTGTGGGAACAAAATGATAAAAAATTTGTTTGGGTACAGTGTAGCATGACCGCGCAATTGTCATTCAAAGTGCGACAGTGCTGAAAGCTGAAAATTGGTCTGGGCGGGAAGGTGTCTAAGTGCCTGGTATTGAAGTGGTTAAAAGAATTATCAACGATTATTGCTGTTCTTGAGAAATATTGCAGGATTTGTTTTCCATTCCAACTCTCTGCTCCCCCCGACCCATGTAATGATGCACTTTACAACTTTTTGAACCTAGATTGGATGAAATATTATCTACAGTTATATTTCATCCTTGCACGGCAGAATACATACATACACAATCAGATCTCTGAAAAATGGGATACAATTTGAATTTGAATAAGTCTGTATTTCAGTTCTCAGATCTCAACTACTTGAAACTTCGACATGAAATGTAATGGAATCAGGCAGACTCGATGAGATAAAGTGCATTGACAAAGGTCCTCCATTTTACTATATTTTAAAGTATTTATGAAGTCAATTGAAAAAGAAATCATAGCACAGTATTCTAAATTAGTCTCCTAAACTCTAGTAACCCTTCTTTTTTAAGAAAAAAATGTAATATATACCATACTCAGTGTTTTTTTTTTTCCAGTGGTCACGTGACCACACAGCTTCTCTTCTTGTCCCTCTTCCCCTGATTCTCCTTTGGCTATGGCAAGGGCTGCCTGACTACATCAGAAACAGTCAAGAAGTACGTTCCCAATTTGTGTATGTTAAGTTCTAAAAGGGTTTCCATTCTGAGATCCACGTTCCTACAGGCAACAGGGCTGGATTGGGGGCATCGTGGCAAAGCTGCCTATGCTCCTACAGGGTGCCGCAATAGCTGGGCGGGCGAATGTCAAAAAAGTTGACAATCGGCGTACAGGCCCATTGTACGTCAGCATGTCATGCGCTATAACTCCAATCAGCTAAATCAAGCAGGCAAACTGACCACGCTGGCTTGGTTCTGCTTGGCATGGCCAGAATTATGGTGACCATACACACTTCAATAAATTATCTTTTTTTTTCAAATCGATCACTCTCGGGGAATAATTGATCGATAGTTGATCAATGTGTGTGATTCAATCAGTAGTTACAGGATGCAGTCTCTGATAGCATCTCTGCATCCATGCAACCTCATAATTAGTTTGACGACCAAATCATCCCAGTGCTGCCAACTGATGCAAAATGATCAATACTTTTCCACTCTGGACTGAAAGTGATGGAAAACCCAAAAGTTGTTACTGGAAAAAGAATATAGGGGAACTCTTCCAAAAATGGACACTTGTTTCTGGGACAACTGTCTCAGAGCGGATGTCTTTGTTCTTTGAATAGATTTTCTCTCACTTCCTGCTATGTCTTTGTGACCGGAAATTATAGAAATTCCCCCCAATAGGACACAGCAAAAAAAAAAAAGGCTTTGGATACATATTCAAAACCAAACAATAAAAAGTGTGCTATCCTTGTGCTAGGTATACGTTAATAAATCACATAAGAGACACAATAAACGTGCATTAAACATATGATGAACTCATCCAAATTTGACAAATCTGTGCAAATAAAGTCCATATAAAATGTGCAAACACTGCAAAAATATATGTAGCACTTACCTCCGAAGGAGCTGCTGATTTTATTTGGGCCTGCACTCTGTTAATAAACCCCCACTGACTTAACTCAGTCCCCTTGACACAGCTGTGGTGCAATATAATACAATACACAACACAATATCATATACCTGTGTTATCACCTCAGGATCCACTGGCTCCACCTGCTGGGAGAAAAACAAAACTCTGCACAATGGGGTACTTAACCAAAAGTATACCTTACTGTACTCTTCTGATAAACAGGTGGTGACAATAATTGAACTGTCATCTTAACATAAAATGACAGGACAAATGAATTTGAACAACAATAATATACAGTATAACTACAAGGGAGCTCCCCCTACTTTTATAACTAGTTGTGAGATCTCATTAGAAGTACACAGTCTTTAATCTTCTAATCTTCTGCTAGCTATAATGGTTCCTTACAAATTGTAATCCAAAAGGTGAAGGGATTAGGATTAATTTAAAGATGATCCTTTCTTGAGGGGATTATTAATTCAGCAGGTGGCGAAGTACAACAAGGGGTAAGGGCACAGGAAGAAAATAAAAGGAGGGAAGCGGCTGCAGCGGAGGCTAATTATATTCTAGCCCCAACAATGGAGGGGAAAGAAAGATGGCTGGAAAAACAACAGGAATATAAATTATGTGTAATCCAGAGAGTCGAGACCAAACAGTTGTTACAGAGGCAGGAGGCCTTTATGGAAAGAGAGATGGTGGGGAGGATGTTGGCCCAGGTGGCAAGGGCGAACAGGGCCCCCAGTAATGTATCAGCTATTCGTAGTAGAGACGGGGGGGGTAACCTCGAACTCCAAAAGTATACTAGAAAGCTTTGAGGAGTTTTATAGGGACTTATACTCCGCACGAGTAAGGGGAGCGGGGAGATCAACGATGGAGAGTTTTTTGGGGAAGGTAGTCCTTCCGAAGATAACACTTGAAGAAAGAGTTGGTCTGGATTCCCCAATAACGCTCTCCGAATTACAACAGGCTGTAGCCGACATGGCAAATCAAAAGTCTCCGGGTCCGGATGGTCTCCCAACGGAAACGTATAAATACTATGGGGATATCCTGCTCCCGGAACTGTTGAAGGCTTTAGGGGGGGCAATGGAGGTGGGTTATCTCCCTGAGTCAATGAGAGAAGCTACCATCATCGTACTTCATAAGGAAGGGAAAGATCCCCTAGACGCCGCTTCGTATAGGCCAATCTCCCTTTTGTGCACGGATGCAAAAATTCTAGCTAAAGTTATCTCAGCTAGAATGGATAAAGTTATTTCAAAATTGGTCCACCCTGATCAGTCTGGGTTCATGGCAAACCGATCAACCAGTACAAATATAAGGAGAGCTTTTTTAAATCTTCAAACGCCAACAGATAATATGGGGTCGAAGGCGATATTATCATTAGATGTGACCAAAGCCTTCGACTCCATAGAGTGGGAATATATTTGGCGTATACTGGAAGAGTTTGGATTTGGACCCACGCTGATCGGGTGGATCAAGATGCTTTATGACAGACCAGTAGCTAGATTAAAAATTAACAATAGATTTTCAAATCAAATAAAATTGGAAAGGGGAACCAGGCAGGGGTGCCCTTTATCGCCCTTGCTCTTTGCGTTAGCAATGGAGCCCCTTGCGGAGTACATCAGAAGGAGCCCTGACATTGTAGGTTTCCGTAGGATCTCAGGAGAAGAGCGTATAGCATTATATGCTGATGATATATTGCTCTTCCTGGGGGACATAGAACACTCATTGGAGGAAGCAATGAAAGCTGTGGAGAGGTTTGGTAGTTTCACGGGTTTAGAGATCAACTGGACGAAGTCAGAGCTCCTTCCGATGGCCGAAATAAGGGAAGGGATGCTATGGAATAGCCCTAAATTAGCAGTCGTAGACTCCCTTAAATATTTAGGGATCAGGATAACAAGAGACCCCAATCAATACTTGCATAATAATCTGGTTCCAATTTTGGGGAAGTTTAGGGAGAAAATTAAAATATGAAAAAAAAAAAAAAAAAGATGATCCTAATGCTGTTCCTGTAAATTTTCCGCAAAGTGTCTCCATAAGTATAGTACAATACTGGAGGTGTACTAAGAATTAGGCCTTATGTCTGCCTAATGTCAGTTACTCTAATCCTCTTCCGTGGGACAACAGGTCCCAGCAAAACTGTATGTGAGTCTGACTGGGTGTAACTGTGAAATAGAACTGTGGGCCGCAACCCGCTCACCAACTGGATCAGAAGCTTTGTATGGTAGCTCTGGTCCGGTGTTTGTGGCTTGCTTCAATGCCGGCCAGCTCCGTCACGCCACTCCGTTCCGCCGAGTCAACCCGGTCCTCCGATGTTCAGACGAGTGTCTCTGGATCTTCCCAATCCGGTCACTGTGTCTCTCACACCGTCAAGTTGCTCACACAGTCTATTAAAGTTGCGCTCCACAATGGCTGTATGCCGCTTCTTCTGGGAAGCCTCCTCACAGGTCCTCATCGGCAGGCCAGAAGAGGCCTAAGATGGCCGCTCGGGGTCCTTTTATGTCCTACCCAGCATGCAGTGCAAGAGAGGGTGTCCATGGGTAGGTCACCTGGCATCCTGGGTAAATAGGTCAACTCTCCAAAGTAAATAACAGTCACTTCCTGTAATTAGTTCAGTGCTTTATGATAAAGAAAAGTCATTCCACTTTCAGTATTTGGCCGCTAGATGGCGCCAAATACCAAGCTATAGACATGTCCATAGACTTTCATTATAACACGCTAACATTGCATTAGTAGACAAGAATGTCAGCGCTACATATATATTATAATATATACTGTATATATATATATATATATAAATATATATATATATATATATATATATATATATGGTGCAAAAAGGTGCTGAGATTTTCTAAACTTCAAAGGAATGATGATAACGTGCACCACCGAAGAAAGAGTGCTCCCAAAAGAAATCACCACAAGCAGTTAAAGGGGATGTAAACCCTTGTGTTTTTTCACTTGACCAAGTACCACATAGCTACATTTCTGAGCTGCCCACCTATACACTCCCACCCCCTTACCTTTCCCAGTAATGGAGAGCACACCATGCTGGAGTGTAAAATTGGCCGTAGCAGCCCCTTTATTAAATACCAAAATATATATAAATAACTTTATAAATAACTTTATAAATAACTTTTATAAACAAATAAACAAACCAATAAACAGTAACAAGAACATGTGACGTAGGCCTATAGCTGACATTACCCCCCCCCCCCCACCCAAATTACCATAAACAACAACTCGTGCACTGCGGTCATCTCAACTGTAACTAGGCCTCAAGCTGACATACTAGCTCAGAGACAAAACTATTACCGCAGTGCAGTCATCCACCATATTCCCACATCACTTGTAAGGAATATACCAAACGGGCCCATATCACCAATGGGTCCCGCATCAAGTTTTCTGTGGGGAGGGGGTTTCTTCTCTATGCCTACGTCACCCAACATCCGCCAACGCTACGACATCCAATGATCCTGTAAAAACATTATTATATACCTGTGAAGAGAAAGAGTTAAAACAAAGGGCGGGAGGGCGGGAACTTTCCTAACAGCAGACTGACTCTGAGGAGGAGGATCCCTCCCCTTCCTGCTGCCTGGCTCCACCCACCTTGCAATCCTTAAACGGCCATACACAAAAATGGCATGTTGACTTTATTCATGCCAGCCCTGCGCTGATCCCTTCGTTCATAGCTGCGGGCTGTTCTTGACCAAGTACCACATAGCTACATTTCTGAGCTGCCCACCTATACACTCCCACCCCCTTACCTTTCCCAGTAATGGAGACCACACCATGCTGGAGTGTAAAATAGGCCGTAGCAGCCCCTTTATTAAATACCAAAATATATATAAATAACTTTATAAATAACTTTATAAATAACTTTTATAAACAAATAAACAAACCAATAAACAGTAACAAGAACACGTGACGTAGGCCTATAGCTGACATTTGGGGCCCCCCCCCCCCCCCCACCCAAATTACCATAAACAACAACTCGTGCACTGCGGTCATCTCAACTGTAACTAGGCCTCAAGCTGACATACTAGCTCAGAGACAAAACTATTCCCGCAGTGCAGTCATCCACCATATTCCCACATCACTTGTAAGGAATATACCAAACGGGCCCATATCACCAATGGGTCCCGCATCAAGTTTTCTGTGGGGAGGGGGTTTCTTCTCTATGCCTACGTCACCCAACATCCGCCACCGCAATCAAGGTTAACACCTTAACCTTGAGCGCACCTCCACACCCTAAGTGCTCGCTCAATGCCATCCTGAATACCGATGGCCCACATATCTGTGCCAACTGGGTTCAGGTGAACTCCATCAGCCCTCAGATAACGCCAAGTGTCGACCTCTAATTCCCTATGCCTGATGGCCAACCCCCCATTCTTGATAAAAAACCTACTGACCTCCTGGTTGACCTTCTTCCTAACCTTATTGAGAAGATCAACTGACCTGGCAAAACGCCACGACGTCCTGGCTATCATGTCTGACCAGACCAGGACAGTGTTGGGAAAGGCCGCCTGAAGTCGGCAGAAATCGTACTTGATGTCCCTAGTGACATCAAGTTTTGTCCTGAGCCCCAAATCGTTACCCCCAACGTGGATGACTAGAACTTCCGGAGGTCTATCCCATCTCGCAAACTTAAGCGCTTCCGGGATCAGACGACTCCAAAGCATACCCGGGAAACCCAACCACTTTATATAGGCCTCCCTCCTAGAGAAACCTAACTGTCTCCCATCTGGTCTGTCATCGCCCCTTCTGGCTCCCCAGCAGACATATGAATGCCCCATAATCCACACGAGGCTTGGTGATGAATCTGAAAGAGAAACAATAAAACTCAGGTGAACTTCACTTCTTAGTACCACACGAAACCATGTCGGTACTACACACAGCCTTTTATGTTATAAAACTTTACACCAAATCCGTCCTAACGTATGACCTGAAACGTCGAGATTCCCACCTCCCGATCTGTTTTACCGCCTCTTCCGTTAAACCCCACCTTACCGCCTCCGTTGCCGCCCCAATCCTAAATGAATGTGAGGAGAACTTCAAATCTCCCATATTCAGTCTACACAAACATTTTTGGAAAACTCTTATGAATTGAAAGCGCGACAGCGCCTCACCATTTTGGTGCACCAACAGGGGGCCCCCCACATCTGGCCTCCTTTGCAAGAACACCGTCGTAACCAAAACGGGGCAGAGTTTGGCGTCTGGAATGGCGAAAACCACCACATCCTTGCCTCGGCCCTGCTGATCCGTCTTTGATCTCCGAAGGTGCAAAACCAACCTGTCCCCTGAGCACCGCACGTCCCCCACAGCCATTCCATCCCCTTTCCTCTTGGAGGAACTTACCAACTCCCCTATGCGGAAGGCCCCAAAGAAGGCCAACACAAAAGCCGTGCGGAAAAGGTCCACCTCGTAACCGGACGAGCAAACTCCCCACAGAGTGTCCACCACTCTGCCCAACAGTTCGAAGGTCACCGGCCTTCGCTCGTCCCGCCGAAACTTCCCTTTCTTGTACCCCTTCACTGCCTGGCGCGCCCAGAACTCTTTTGTCCAGTCGCATCCCCCCCCAAGCTTACACCAAAATGCCATGGCCGCCATCACTTTCCCCAGCCTCGACACGGAAATACCTCTCTCCATGTACCTGGCGATAAAATAAATAAACAGCAGCCTAGGTTCCCCCTCTCCCCCTGAGGCCTGATCCTGGAAAGCCGCCCAGTCGTCCCATACTTTCCTGTATGCTTTCCAAGTCCCTTGGCTCACCGACCGCTTAATCCATCCCGCTATTCGTCCAGGGCAATCCTCCACATCTCCGCCGGACACGGGATCCCCTGATGCTCTGCCTCCGGCGCCAGCTCTCGAAATTTTTCCCACTGAAACCGAGAGAGAGCATCAGCGATAACGTTGTCCACTCCTGGCAGGTGCACTGCATAGATGAAAATGTTCAGCTGCATGCACCTGAGTACCAGATGTCTCAACAAGCGTATCACCGGCGGCGATGCCGCCGACACCTTGTTGATAACCTGTACTACCCCCAAGTTATCTATGTGGAAGCAAACTTTCCGATCGCGGAAGAATTCACCCCACAACTCGACCGCCAGCACCACCGGAAACAATTCAAGTAACAACATGTTCTTGGTCAACCCCCTTAGTTTCCAGCTCTCCGGCCAAGAGCCCGCACTCCAGCGTCCCTTAAAAAAGGCCCCGTACCCTGCCGACCCTGCGGCGTCAGTGAACAACTCCAGGTCGAAGTTGCTAACTGGCCCCGTCATCCACAGCGCTCTACCATTGAAGTTGTCCAGGAATACGTGCCACATCCGCAGGTCGTCCTTATGGTCCCTAGAAAGTGTCACGTAATGCCTGGGCGACTCAACCCCGCCTGTGCTTGCTGACAACCTCCTGCTAAAAATCCTACCCATCGGGATAATCCTGCACGCAAAGTTGAGCTTGCCCAACACCGATTGCAGAACTCTGAGCTGGACCTTGCGCCGCCCTACTAATGCCCGCACTTCTGCTTTTAGCGCAACTAATTTCGATTCAGGTAGCCTGCATTCCATGGCTACGGAATCAAGGACGATCCCCAGAAAGCTAATCTCTGTCCTGGGCCCTTCCGTCTTGTCAGGTGCAAGGGGAATGCCGAAATCCCTCGCTATCCTCTCCAGCGTCGTCAGTAACACCGCGCAAACCTTGGATGCGGGCGGACCGACACACAGAAAGTCGTCCAAATAGTGGATCACTGAGTTCAAACCAGACACGTCCCTCACCACCCATTCCACGAAGGAGCTAAAACATTCGAAGAATGCACACGAGATAGAGCAACCCATCGGTAAACACTTATCCACATAGTATTCTTCCTGCCACCTGCAACCCAATAAGTAAAAGCTATCGGGGTGAACAGGTAACAAGCGAAAAGCCGCCTCAATGTCTGTCTTTGCCATCAGCGCCCCCCTACCATACTTACGTACCCAGAAAACTGCGGCATCAAAGGATGTGTAATGGACTGCGCACGCCTGCGGGTCAATGGCATCGTTCACCGACCCCCCTTTGGGGTAAGACAGGTGGTGAATGAGCCTGAATTTATTTGGTTCCTTCTTGGGGACCACTCCCAAAGGAGAAACCACCAGATCGGGGATGGGCATCTCAGTAAAGGGGCCCGCCGTTCTACCCAGCGCTACCTCTTTGTGTAGTTTCTCCGATACCACAGCTCGGTGTCTCAGAGCTGACCTCAAGTTATCCGCTCCGGGAGGCACCGTGCCCAATACCGCAGGAATCACAAAGCCCTCCCCGAAACCCCTTGTCAATAATTGGGCCACTGTCCTATCCGGATACCTACCTAGAAAAGGCAGCATTCTTTCCACTTTCACCGGCGTCTTCCCCTTTGTTGCTAGACTCGCTGGCCTTACCCTTCCCTTGTTTAAAGCACCGCGAGCTGGGGTGAGATCCCCCGCATCCTGAGCACTCGTGCTTAAACTTGCACCCCGTTCCGAATTTGCAGGTGCCCTCATTATATTGCCAGCAGACTCCCTTCTTTTTTGCGGCCGATTGACCTGAAGCCCCTGATCCACCGGCCCCCCCTTGAAAAGACTGCCCCGCCGGCTTCGCCGATGACATCAAGCGCATCCAGAGGCTGATGTCCTTGTGGTCCCAGCGAAGGGCCGGCCTGACTGCCCTTCTCTGGCGAAATTGTTCGTCATAGCGCAGCCATGACAACCCCCCATACGTCCTATGAGCTTCCCCAATGGCATCCAGGTAACAGAAAAGGGCCGAGCTATGCTCCGGTTCCTTCTCCCCTATCACGCTTGCCAGAATTGCAAACGCCTGAAGCCAATTCTGGAAGGTCCTGGGAATCAACCTATATCTCCTCTTCTCTTCATCCTCCTTCTTGCTGTCATCAGGTTTTAAACCTATCTAGATTGAACTTTTCCAGGGGAAGTAGTGAGAAAATCTCCACATACTCCCCTTTCCAAATCTTTTCCCTTACTTCTTGCTTTAAGTGGGCCCCCAGGGGCCCTTCAAAACAAACGTAGACTTCGCAGCGTGCGGAGTCCGCCAGCCGTACGATATCTTGTTTTTTGGGTTTGTCGCCCCCTTTTTCCCCCTCCCCAGTAGCCGGAGCCGCGGGCGGACACGCCACCGCCGTGCTCCCCACTCCTGCCTCGTTCTCCCCCGGGGCCACCGCGGGCGGAGCCGCCACCGCCGTGTCCCCCGCCTGCTCATTTGCCCGTACCCCACCTGGCACTACCCCTCCCCCCACACCCCCCCCCAGTCCCGTCCCCCCCGTGTGGGACCCAGGCTTGCGCTGGCCCCGCCGGAGCCGGCGGGTTAAGGTCAAACCTGCCCACGAGGTCCCTAAGCCCTGCCAGGAGGACCCTGAGGCCGTCTCCCGACCGGGAGGGTTCGGGAACCCCGCCGCCCCCCAAAAGTGACCCCCGGGCTGCCCCCCTCCCGGCATGCCCCGCCCCCTCCCACGGTTCCCAACCTGACAATACATTTCCCCCCCCGATACCCGTAACTGAAAAGGACTTACCAGGCTGCCTGGAAACGCTCCCACCAGCCGTAGTTTCCGGTTCCACCGCCGCCACCCGTCCTTCCGGGATCTCGTCCTCCGATCTGGTCAGCTCTCCCTCCGACAGCTCCGGCTCTTCCTCCATCGACTCCGAAGCCTGCCCCCCAGAGGATTCACCCCCAGAGGCGGACGAACTTCGCTCTCTCATGCTCCTCTTCCGTCCACCCGCCGACTTCCTGGTGCATTTTCTTGGGCTCTGTGACCTTGGCTCTGCTGCTGGCTCCATCGCTGTAGGGTTAGGCCGCACGCCTCTGTACCCCTGTAGTGGTGCTTCAGGCCTGGGCTGTGCGCCCCCAGCCCCAGCGGGCTGTTTATTCCCGCTGCCGTCTGCGTGGCTCCTCCCACTTGTGTTTCCCCGCGTGGGCGGACCGCCTTCACCCCGCTTGTTCTGTGGGTGGCTGCCGGGCCGACTTGCCCTGGCCCCCCCGGCTGCCGAACGCCGGCTGGGCGGAACGCCCCCTGACCGGGCCTGCTGACCTTGTCCAATGGGCGGCACGCCCCCTTGCGCTTCCCTGTGTTCCTCCACCGGCCCAATGCCCGCCTGTTGGTATCCCCCTCGGCTCCTGGTGGTCCTGCTCGCCCCCCCCCCCCTGGCGGGCCGCTAGCATGGGCGGCCGCCCGGATGGTGTCTGTCCCCAGTGGCTGTGTGCTGGCTGTGTGCTGGTGGCTCCCCAGGTCCCCTCTGCTCTTTCCCCTGGAGCTCCTGCGCTGTGTGCCACACACAAGATGGCCGCCGAGTGCCCCCCCCGCCGCCGCCGCGTGCACAGCAAGGCCTGAAGCCTGTCCATGCGGCCTAGTGGTAGTGGAAGGCTTGCCGCTGCCGCCGGGCCCCCCCGGGTGCCTGCCCCTCCCGGATGCCTGGTTGGAGAGTGACGCTGTCCCCCTGGCCGACCGCTTAGCCGGCGGTTCGGCGGCTGTGGCTGAGAAGCTGTCCCCCTGCCTGTGCTGGGCCCTGCGCCCCTCAGGCGAATACCTGACCGGAGGCCGGATCGGCCTGGACCGGCCGCCGTGTACTGTCCCCCCCCCTCCGCTCTCCCCCCCACCCAGGGCCCGCTCTACCTGAGCCCTCATCCAGTCCGACCCGTTCGCCGCTGCAGCCGCCCTGATATTAGCCAGGAGCTCCTCCATGCTTCCTCTCTGTAACTTTCCTAACAGCAGACTGACTCTGAGGAGGAGGATCCCTCCCCTTCCTGCTGCCTGGCTCCACCCACCTTGCAATCCTTAAACGGCCATACACAAAAATGGCATGTTGACTTTATTCATGCCAGCCCTGCGCTGATCCCTTCGTTCATAGCTGCGGGCTGTTCTTTAATGCATCCTATGCTCACTCCCTCTGTCTCCTCACGTATCACTAATTTACTAACAACTACATACAAAGCCATCCACAATTTAGCCCCCAGCTACATCACTAGCCTAGTTTGTGAATACCAACCTACTTGTTCTCCTCGTTCCTCTCAAGACCTTCTGCTCTCTAGCTCCCTCATCACCTCCTCCCATACTCACCTCCAGGACTTTTCCAAAGTCTCTCAAATCCTATGGAATGTCCTACCCCAATCTGTCCGCTTATCTCCTACTCTATTAGCTTTTAGACGATCCCTGAAAACCCTTTTCTTCAGAGAAGCCTACCCTAACCACACCTAACAACAACAGTTTTTTTCATTTTCTCCATCAGCTCACCCCCCACAGTTATTAACTTTTGTTTCCACTTGACCCTCCCTTCTAGATTGTAAGCTCTAACGAACAGGGCCCTCTGATCCCTCCTGTACTGATTTGTATTGTAAGGTGTACTTTTTGCCCTCATGTTGTAAAGCGCTGCGCAAACTGTTGGCGCTATATATGCGCTCACATGCTGCAGACATACACAGGCATATCTGGATGGTGTCAGATCCCTCATGACCAGAGGATACAATGAGCAGGCCGGGGACAAGAGCCGCTGTCTGTTCCCCGACCTCCTCATTGTGGCGCTGTCTGTTTCCTTACGAAGTTAACATCCTAATTGCCTTTAGTAAATTAACCAAATTGATTTTCCTTAATTAACTAAAACTTGGTCTTACAGATATGTAGATCTGGTATACTTATGGTCTCTCTTCCCCTATTCCCCTATTGTTTCTTGCTTTTACCTGCAGATCCATTCCTTTGACCTAAGGTCATATTTATGCCTCGTTTTTTTCTAGAGTCACTGTACCCATGGAATCAAATAGTACATGAAGGCAAGCTGTCCTTATGTAAGCAGGCATCTTTGACCTTATTAAATCAATCTATTGTGGAATTTTCCACAACCATAACTGTTCCTTATATCCCATGTTATCTAATTTTCAGATTCTGGCCATACACAAGCCAGGCAATCACTGTTGTCAGCAGCAAATTATAGGCTCCCAGCTACCTATTTAAAATATTTTTTTTATGTAAGCACACCTTCTTTTCTTGTTGAAAGACCTAGTATATTAATCAAGTATATATATAGACATGCACCGAGGTTGACATGTCATATTAACACTCTGATTAATTCACAGGACACACCGTTTTAAAATATATATAAGTCATTGATTTATATCTCTCTCTGCAGGTGATCCGGCATATTTGGGAGGTCCTGGTCAGCGGTTTGGGTTCTGAACTTAACTCTGACTTCACCCCTCTACTATAAACCCAGTCCTCAAAACATTGAGGCAAGAACCTATGGTTGGGAAACCCCTGCCATCCATGCGGATGCATCCATGTATGTATTGACATGTATGTATATATATGTTTTCAATGCTTTTTTCTTTATCTTTTCATTTTGTATGTGTAATTTTTTTTTTTTGATTTATCTTTGTACCTATTTATTAGAGCATTTCCGGAGGAAGCCACAAGGCAAAACATGTAGAATGATTGCGTGGAAAATTGTATGAAGGAAGTGACTTTTTTTAACGCTATTTCTTTCTGTAATAAAAATATATATTTTCTACTAACATTATTGTGTTATATCCATTTGTAGTAACTAGCACCCATGAAGTCCCACATTTCCCAAAATGTTTTTTCTTCTTAGTCTATTATAAGGGATGATGGTGCCTAAAGTTTAAATCTGTGTTTTGATCACTTTAACCCCTTACCTTAAAACGTGATCTTCTCAATATCCTGTTCAGTTGAGCATTCTGTCTTCCAGCTTGGCTGTGACCTCAAAAAAGTCTCTGGTTCTACTTTGTATCTGGTTGCCCCATGCTTTTCAAATCAGTTTTTTTGTTACAATTTTGCCAAAAAGTATCCTATCCTGACCAAAGTCTCTGTATGGTCTTTGTTCTTGACTGATGATTTAGTGCCTTTTTTCGGGTGGCCTGTTAGCAATCATAGTTGGGGAGAACCTAAGAGGCTTGACCTGGGGTGTGCAGTAAAAACCAACTTTAATTCCAGAGGTCTTCAACACATACTGTGATCTCCTTAGAACCTAAGCCTCAAATCTAACCCTTAGGAGGTTCTATTCCTGCTCAGTGGCAGCTGGTGGGTTTTTCGTTTGGGGGGGGGTGGCAAACAAGCATCTACCCCTCCGGGCGGCCGGCGGCGCGGCACTGACAACCACCCCGGGCGTCCGGCAGTCAGGCACCTACCCAATCTAGGGCTAGCGGGCTGTGTTGTCCTCTCCTCCTCTCCCAGGATATCAGGTACTGACTCCAGTGTCCGCTCCTACCACGGCTTCCTCTGCCGTGTGTCTCCTCTCTGTTCCTCCTAAGCGCTAGGCATCCAATAGGATCGCCTGTCGCTTTGGCCAATCAGGAAACAGGTCTCACGATCTGCCTCCTGATTGGCGGGGAGGAACTTTAGTGTGAAAATACCAAATTAATATCCCTCCATTGGAATCTATAGTCCGGTGCCCTGATATGTAGATCAGGGGGCCAGACGCATGGATAGGGGGGCAGAGCTTGTGCGATCTCTACAGAAGGGCCCCCACTGTTCCTGCTACTAGTGACACAAATTGGTTGATTTACTGAGGACAAATAGACTGTTCACACTGCAAGGGAAGTTGCACTTTGCAAGGGAATTTTCCCTAGTGCTTACTGAATGTGGTAAAATAACACTTTCAATAGAATACTCAATCATGTACGGGGAAAAAAAATAGCCTTTTTGCTTGCAACTTGTTTCAGGAGCCACGCAATCCCCCTTCATCAGGGCTAAAGAAAACGTTTAAAATAACACACATACTGTAAGAATGATTTCCTTCAGCCTTGATAAAGGGGGATTGTGAGGCCCCCAAAACGAGTTGCAAGCAAAAATTATTTTTTTTTTCTCTCCAAAATGAGTTGGCTGTCTTTTGCCCTACTTGTAACCAGTTGAACAATAAAAACCTTTGGAATTTTTTTATTTGACGTTCTCTTTATTTTATTACACTTTGATTTCTTGATTTGGTTTTGTTGTGAGCTGTTTGAAGGCAGGTAGTGGTTACTGTCGCCTGGTTGGGAAGGTTGGGATTAATTGTATTTCCCGGGTCTTTCATGGCAGGTTTTCTTGGGTCCGACCCACTAGTCCTGTGTGCTATAAAAGGGACAGAGGTCCGAACCCTGGGGTTATGCCCTACTGAGAGATACTGACTAATGCCCCATACACACGGTCGGATTTTCCGATGGATTTTGTCCTATCGGACAATGTTGTCGGAAATTCCGACCGTGTGTAGGCACCATCGGACAGTTTCCATCGGATTGTCCGACGGACAAAGTTCTATCTCCTGCTGGATAGATTTTCCGACAACAAAGTCCGATCACACCAATTCCGATCGTGTGTAGCGAATTCCGACGGACAAAGTGCCACGCATGCTCAGATCACATTACAAGACCAAAGCTATTGGCTACTAGCCTCTACGTAGTCCCATCGTAGGCAACAAACCTCACCACGTTCAGAATGATCGGATTTTCCGACAACTTTGTCCGACCGTGTGTATGCAACACCAGTGTCGGACTCAAGCCCCATACACACGGTCGGACTTTTTCATGGATTCTGTCCGATCGGACAAGGTTGTTGAAAAATCAGACCGTGTGTATGCACCATCGGACAGTGTTCGTCGGTTTGTCCGACGGACAAAGTCTTATCTCCTGCTGGAAATCTTTGCCGTCAACACGGTCCGATCACACCAAATCCGAGCGTGTGTACGCTTGTCCGACGGACAAAGTGCTACGCATGCTCAGAAGAAATTCTGTGACGGAAGCGCTCGGTCAGGTAAAACTACCTTTCCTAATCGACACAGCACATTCGTCACGCTGCAATGTTAAAATGTCTTTAATGCAGCGCATTCTCTTTTTCTTTACAATGCAACAAGAATGACATGTTTTAGCTGCTCCTATTCACCCGCACTTCTCACAAACTTACTTCTTTATTACTTTGCAGCATTTCTACACTACATGTTTATTTTTACTCAGATCGTAATACAATCTTTGTTATTTTTTTACCATGATTTTTTTTTTTTTTTTTGGGGAATACATATTTGAAGGAGAATTTTTTGTTTTTTGGAGGGGGTTTGTATGTCTCAACTTAGCAAAACCACATTATTAACATTTGTATTTCTTGCTTAAATTTACTAGGAGTTTGTTGGTTGTTGGTGCCCCTTGTTAATTCTACTTTAGGATTAGTGAAATGTACCTGCCTACTCAAAGAAAAACTGTCATTGTAGAAAAGTAAAACACAATAGTCAATGATTATTTCAAATCAAAAAAACATTTATTTAGGTCTCAGCAACAAACCAAAGAGGAACGCAGCCATGGTGAAACTTGGGGAATTTGCAAAGCCTTGGACACCCATGGCAACCATCATTTTACAGACTTAAACAATTGGGGGCATGAAGAGTACCTATCTAAATAATAAGGGAGCGCAATCTGGTCCTGAAGTCCAAAACATCTGGAACTGCAGCAGATGCCATCTAGGTCCCCAGGCTCTGGTCCTACGAGAGGCTCC
This sequence comes from Lithobates sylvaticus, assembly GCA_028564925.1. Lineage (NCBI taxonomy): Eukaryota > Metazoa > Chordata > Amphibia > Anura > Ranidae > Lithobates > Lithobates sylvaticus. The sequence goes on along the minus strand of CM053036.1, from coordinate 58,119,405 downwards.
ATCTTCTCTCAGACCAGACTGAGTCCAGGTCGTCACTCTCTTGTCTTCCTTGTACGCTTCCTTCCACGCCGTGGTGCTGGTGCTGGTGGGGTGGCAGAAGGAGGAGGAGGAGGCGGAGCAAGGTCACTCTCGCAAACATGTGTGAGGGGAGTCATCTCCCCAGCCATCCCCTCATTTTAGTATTTTGAGGATGACCTCCTCACACATGCTGCGTTGCCCCGCCTCCATACCCGTAAATTTACTGGTAACCAAGGAGGCAAAGGCCTCCTCGTAGGTGGGTGTGGCATAGAGGGAGGCTGAGGCATCTCTGATCAGCTGGAGCGCTGACTCTCCCACCTCCCCCATGTTTTTCGCCCTTCTGTAGGGAAGGCGGAGGGGAGAGACTTGGGAGACAGTCAGGCTCCTACGCCTACCCCCCTCTTGGCTGCCACTACCCCCTGCCTCCTCCTGACTGCCACCTTCCACAGCCACCTCCTGGCCGAGGTCTTCCTGTGTATGAAAAAGGGACATAGTTTCAGTTATTTGTTCATCAAACACACACAATTCTCATCTAGTGACTGTTGCAAAATGTTTTCAAATACAAAACCATACAATTCTCAGCCCTGCAGTTTAGATTCTTCCCAAAAATGTCTCCCACACCACTGTCTGTTGATATGTCAATCACGTTAGGAAATAAGCAATTGGGATCCTGAATTAACTGAACATCATTCATTATTCCCCAAACTGGTTCCAAAACTACTATACCTGGAACAAGCTGGGCACCTGCACATCTTCCATACTGGAAGGCCCAGGTTGGTCCTCGGAAGCCTCATCAGGGGTGGCGTGCGTGGAAGGACGCGTGCAAGGAAGAGTCGAGAGTGACTTCCTGACAGTAGCCTGGTCTTTGAGAAAGTGGAGCCTCTCATAGTACCAGAGCGTGGGGACATGGACATCAGCTGCTGCAGCTCCAGATGCTTGTGACTTCAGGACCTTATTGCGCTCCCGGAAATAGGTACTCTTCATGTTGTTGATCTTCACTTTTAAGTTTGCCACGGTTGCCATGGGCAGGGTAGGCTTTACAAATGCCACAAGTTTCAGCAGGGCTGCGTACCTCTTTGGTCTGTTGCTATAATCCCTGTGTTTTGCCTGCCATAAGAGGGGGAATTGCCGGTATTTATCAATGAAGATGGGTAGAAAGCTCACGTTGTAGAAGGCCTCCATCACCTCTGCAAGACACAACGCCACACCAAACAATATAAATAATGTCAGCCTAAACTCTCCTAATCTTCTCCATAAAGAAGCCTCAAGTTCTAATCAGTCTAGGCTAGTTATGTACCAACGTCAAATTGTACCTTCGTTTGTAGCGATCGTCTCGTGCGTGAGCTTTCTCTCCCCTCGTCTCCCAGATCGTGGCTACGACACAGGCGTGTGACGTTTTATATACAGTGCGCATGCGTCAAACTCCGCCCGCCCCTGACGATCTTTCTCGTCTATTCCCCACCCCTTCTCTTTACGGCGCAGTGGGGAGAGCACATGGCGGGGACACAGCAGGTGCGCCACAAATATCCCACCAACGAGGAGGACGAGGAAAGTCCGGAGGCAGAAACGTCCCGATCCCGGAGCCTGAAATTCAAGGCCTCAAATATGTCATTTGGAGAAATGTTGGAGATGGTGGACATATTAAAGAGGAGCGACTATGATGGGAAGTATGGGCCTTACCTCAACCCCAATGTCCGCAAGGCCAAGATCATGTCTAAAGTTGTGAGAAGGCTGTACAATCATTTTGGGGTACAACGATCCAAGGAGCAACTGAGGAAACGCTGGTCAGACCTGAAACTGAGGGAGGCCGATCAGTACAGAAAGATCAAGCGAATTCTTCAAAAAAGTAAGTAGTTGTGTTTTGTGTTTGATTTCTTGCTTGCATACTGCTCCATGTGGTTTGATTTTTACAAAGTTGTACATTCCAAAATGGCCACTTTCATGTTCGTCTGTGCATTCGATCGTACTCAGCCTCGATCTTTCTGCCACTGTCATGGTCGTGTGTGTGTCCATTCGATCGTACGCAACCTTGAACGTTCGGCCACTTATAATACGTGGTTTGGTGTTTTTTTTGGGGAAAGGAAGTTTGTTCTCACTAGAAATGTCATCAAGAATGTCAAGCCAATTTATTCAATGTAAAGGAGAGGTCACCCAGTAGCTGTTTACCCATCTGGACTCTAGAGCACTAGTGCTGGGACACCCAAACCCACTTTTTATTAGGCTTTTCCACACATGTGCTCCAGTGGATACTAGAGGGGGGTCTCCATCACACAAACTTCTACCAAAAAGCTAGTCAGTTTAGCACCTTTACAAAGTGACTACATTCATGTTGTTGCCATTTGTAACTGGCCAAACTAAAATAGTGTCCGTCACTTTCAAGCAATGTTTGTCATTTCCTATTTCTGCCCTCAATAGATAGTCTTGCTAAATCTTCCTTTTGTACATTCTCATAGGGGAGAGAAAACTTGGGCCGTCTGCGGAAACCCCCAAACCAACACCTCCCAAAAAAGGGGAAAGAGCAGAAGCAGAGGAGGAGGAGGAGGAGGAAGGAGAGATCATCGAACTTGGAGAAATTGTCACCACAACAGGTGAGTGTGTGAGAACACAGCTACTGGTAAGCTAATCCATGTATGGCTGCCTCATTTCCAACACCCCATTTTTGTTTGTTTGTGGTTTTTAGGTGACGTGGATGTTGTGGAAGAAAAATCGCACTTTACCACAGAGAGTGCCCACGTACTCATCGGAGAGATAATGGTCTGCAATAGAGATCTAGATTACATAAAGCAAAACATCAATGATGTTCAACAAAAATTGAAGAACATCATTGATGTTTTAGGAAAAATATGAAAACGCACCAAGTAATTAACACACATTTGTGCCAGCTTCTGAACACATTTGCAACTTAAAAACTGTGTGAAATTTGGAACATGCACACATTGTGTCCACATGTGCTAGCTCCCATCATGGTGGATGAATGCCAACGTTTTTTTGGGGGTGCAAACACTTTACGAACTACGAAAGTGGTTGTGGTGAAGGGGTTGCACCCCCAAAAAACGTCCATTCATCCCCATGATGGAAAATGGCACTTTTGAAGCTTCTAGGCATGTGTTTTACCATCTAATGACCATTTTCAGACCCAAATTGTGTGCATGTTCTAAATTTCCACTTTCCGGGGGTGACCCCCCCATGTGATGAAGGCAAGATCAAACACACTTTGAACATATAGTCATGTCTGATCTTGTCTTCACTTTACAAAGTTGAACTTTCCTAGTTCATAGGTTCTGTTTTGCTCCATGCCTGGTTTTACCAATTGCGGAATGTTTGTAAACAATGTTGTAAATAACCAAGATGTTGTCAGTTTTGGCGTGAAGATTGTAAACGCACTTGTGAAGGTTTTCCTAGTAAACTTTTTTATTTTTCTAAATGTGTGGCTTCCTTATTTAAAAAACACAATGCATTATGTATGTAAAATGTAAAGGATATGGGGGGCAATGGGTGTTATTTACTAAAGGCAAATCCACTTTGCACTGCAATTGTCTTTCCCAGGGAACTTTTTCAATGCACTTGTAGAGCATAGCGGATTTGACTTATGTAAATGACACCCACAGTGCTTTGTACGAAAACACGGAGCCCAGCATTTTTCAGAATACACACATGTCAGACCTGGTGCTGAAAAGGAGTATTTTGGGTGTCAGTTATGCAGGACAAACCTTCTCTAGACCAAAGATTAGGTAGCAAACACACAACATGAGAAGAATCTTTTTGGGAAGAAGAGACTGTTACCTCCTTTTGCCAGAAAGTGCATTCCCACTGTCGAAGGCAAAGGGAAAAAATGTCAAGGTAAAATAAGCTAAAAACAAGACTGAAATGACAAGAAATCATAGGTTGGTTCAAATATCAGATTTATTAAAAAATGCCTCTCACACATCGTCAGGCAGAGCAATGGCCCCCCTACCCACAAAGTACTCCATATATTGGTCGCGGACCATGCGGGCATTTAGAGGGGGCAAGCCTGGACGTGCCACTCGAAGGGCTGTGAGGTCCGCATTTGGAGGGCCCTCCACATCTGGGCCAACGGGCACCACATAGTTCCTGTTATGTCTTTTGAGGAAGTTGTGCAATATGCAACAGGCAAGAACTATGTGGTTCAGTTTGTATTCCGCCAAGTTAAATGCCGTCAGGAACAGGCGGAAGCGGCTGGCCAGGATGCCAAAAGTGTTCTCCACCACTCTTCTGGCTCTGGACAGCCTGTAGTTGAAGACCCTCTGGTCCGGGGTGAGGGTCCTCATCGGGAACGGCCTCATCACATGGGGAGTCAACGCAAACGCTTCATCTGCGACAAAGACGAAGGGGAGTCCTTCGGCATTCTCCTCTGGAGGTGGCAAGCACAGACTGCCACTTTGGAGACGCCAGTAGAACTCCGTGTGCGTAATGGCACCACCATCCGATATCCGGCCGTTCATCCCCACGTCCACATACATAAACTCGTATGTTGCCGACACCACCGCCAACATCACTACACTATTAAACCCTTTATAATTATAATAGTAGGACCCCGAGTTGGGCGGTGGGACGATGCGGACGTGTTTCCCATCAATTGCCCCTCCCCAGTTAGGAAAGTCCCAACGGCTGGCAAAGTGGGAGGCCACAGTCTGCCATTCCTGTGGCGTGGAAGGGAACTGTGGAGTGAAACAAGAAAAAATAATTAGTCACTTTGCACCTAAACATTGCAAGCAGATTAGACAATCAACATCTTGGAACAAGAGCATTGTATAAAATTGGAGGCTGGAAAGTATTTGCACAGAAAAGTAGAGGCTCCCCTTCACAGATGACTCACCCCCCATCAATCCCCCACACTTCTGATGGGCCATTGGCAATAACTAGGGTTTTGGGGGGGGGGGACAGGTAACCCTCTGCACTTCATTGATTGGCAAATGGCTCAATAATGTGTGCTAGTTTGGCCAGACCCTCTGTACTTAACACTATTGGCAGCCCCCAGGAAAGATAAAATAATTTTTAAAAATTCTCGTTAGGCTATGTTGTTTTCCAATATTTGATGTATATATATTGTACCATCATCCCAAATTATTATAAGAGAAAAATGTTTTTGGAGATACGGGACTATCAAGGGTACATAATCACAAAAAAAATTTCATATATGATAAAAATGGTATTTTATTAACACACAAAAGAGTTAAAGGAAATATATTTAAATGACTTCGTATACAACAGTACAAAATATATCAAAGTTCAGGGGTTTATGCATACAATCCCTAATGGAACTAAACATATTCATATACTAGAGACACGTAAGTCAAGGTACTTGTCCATTTGTTCTCGACATGTTTTGCCAGAGTGGCTTCCTCAGGAGACAAGGATAAAGTACGAATGAAAGGTGAGAAAGGTTTATGAGGATGTTTTCTTGTTTCTAAGATATGCATATAAAGAAGAAATAATAAGTACATTTATTATATAAAAGACACAATTGTATATTTATACATTTACAAGAATGCTGTATGGATATAAAGGTGTAAATGCTATGTGCAAGAAAGAATTCTCCCGAGTGTATGCCCGACCTCTTACCTCCAAATTAAGAAAGTCTACATACTCCCAAGGACATCAGATATAAAAGATTGTGGCAGATCCGCGGTACGGCGTCCTACCCAGGACTTCCAGAGGGGGCTTATACCCAGAAGGCCCGAGCCAAGATCAGTGGCTGGGGAGCCGTAGGGGGAGAGTGGGATCCTATTGGTCTAGAATTGGATTGTCATAGGGCCTGTAAAGTACAAAGTAGTACTTATTAACTGTATACATATAATAAAAGATAATAATGAATAGCCAAAAAGGCGGAGGCAGTTTGATCAGGTCCCATATTCTATCCAACTGAACCTACCTCAATGGCACCTTATTGAAGAAAAATTTATAGGAGGCTCGGATCTGCCTTCAGAGAAGGAAGGGAGAGACACTATCTTGTAAATGTCCAAAAGATGATAAATACATTTCTGTGAATAAAGAAAAATGAAAAAATTCTAATAAAAGATACCACATTATATATATATATTGTCTCTGCTATATACCCCAATGATTTCTAGCCCCCCTACCTTGTGGTGGAGTGCATAAGTCACCGGGTCATGGTATTGCAGAGATTTTCCCACTGATGGTGGTAGCTCCCAGTAAGGGGTAAAGTATGCCCGCTGGGTCCTATAAAGTTTGTATAAGTATAAGTAAAAATGCATTTTATGGGTAATTATATGGAGAAATTTCTCCATAAGCAAAAGTTAGAGCCAATGTAGTTACCTAAAGTAGAGTCTCTCCACGTTTGCCGAGCCTCCAATTCTCACCACAGCCTGACCTACAGTCAGGCTGGGCTTAAATAGTCTCCCCCCGTGGCGCCTGTTGCGTGGCGTGTGACGTCACGCCACGTCGGCGTCGCGCGGACATAATGGCGGGAACCGATGCGGCGCCGGCTAGCCACCCCGTGACCGGAAGTAAACGTCACTTCCCGCCGGGTACGCAACCGGAAATGGATGTTATCCTCGGCGCACTGCTAAAGAGGCCTCCTGTGGACATCCTCTGCTGACACTACTTGTCAGAGAGGAGTCCACAGGGGCAGAGTGGAAAATTAGCATGCAAAATAGGTCAAGCCGGCGCCGCAGAGCGGTCCCCGCTACCGGACGCATGATGGGAACTTAGAACCGCCACCTGATGTGGGGGCGCGCACATAGCCCCACCATGCCTCCGGAAAGAGTCCATACGGCTCCCCTAAGCCCAAAACTCAGGCCCAATGGGTCCACCCCCACCCCCCCAAAAAAAGCAAGGGGAGAGAAGAGGAAGTGTGGATGTAATTAAAACCTGGGGCAACGTAGTTACCGCACATCTGTCAGAACAAAGGAGAGAAAAAAGAAATACATAAGAACATTGTTGGGGCACCATAGCAAATACAGCTATCCAATACAACATTTTATTAGTTTATATACATAAGATACATTGAGACAACCATGTGCCCCTAAATCGGGCCACATCATTTTCTACTCAAACATAAATAAGCAAATAATAATAGTAATGAATTACTTCACCCCTACGCAGAGGGGGAAGTCAAAAAGAAAGAAAAAGATAAATACATAAAAAACAAAAAGATGAGCATACTCCGGGTCAAAAGTGGGCGGAGCCGAATATAGCACGCTAGAAGAGAGCCAGTGCAGTGATACTGGCAGGGGTGCCTTTGCAACATCGAAGCCTGAGTTACAACCCACATGTAACTGGGGGGGAAGGCAGGGATAAGAGATAGCCAATATTTGGCCAGGCAAATCTTTTCAATTAAAGAAAAGGTTTAAAGCTAATTCCCTCATTGAGGCCCGGATACCGGGTCGCTTTTAAGAGGTAGATCCATCTTGTTTCAATTTGTAATAATTTCCTATCTAGGTCACCCCCACGTTCTTGTTGGGGCAAATGTTCCAGGCTATAAAAGCCCACATGGTCAAGATTGAATTTATGATATAAGCCGACATGGCGGCTAATAGGAGTCTCCATTTTATGTTTGGAAATAAGGGATACATGATCTCTTATACGGCAAAAAAATGGGCGTTTTGTTTTCCCTACATAAAATGCTCCACATGAGCATTTCATCAGGTATACTGATCCCACAGATTGGCAGTTTGTTCGGTATTTTGGGGTCCAGGTTTTACCGTCCGGCAAATCTATACTCCTGCCCTCTATAATAAAGAGGCAAAAGCTACATTTACCGCAACGATATGTCCCTGGGATCTTTTTGGTAGATACTTGTTCATTTGTATGATGGCTAGACATGTGCACACTGAAATATTTCGTTTCAGAATTTCGTTTTCGTCCGAAAAATAAATTTATTTAGTTACTCCCGAAATTCGTTTTTATTTATTTTGTTTTTCGTTAAAAATTGCATTCGTCCGAAAATTCAAATGAATTAAGGTCGAATCTGTCATTGAAGGCTTAAGGTGTCTGTCGAATGTTCAAAGAAGATTCGACGGAGCAGTTAAACTGTATGACTCTGTATAGTTCAGCTGCAATTCCACCCAATTCCAGCAGCAATCTTTCCTCTCTACGTCAAATTTTTCCTTTCTATGTCGAATCTTTCCTTTCTACGTCGAATCATTCCTTTCTACGTCGAATCTTTCCTTTCTACGTCGAATCTTTTCTCTATATGTAGAATAATCTTGGACTAATATAGTTAAGTTTAGGCACATTCGACCACATGTTCAATGGACACAGATTGTTATTGTCAGCGTCGAGTCTCCTATCTATATCGAACTGTTGTTACAAACGAAAATAAAGCATTTGTTTATGTCGGATCTTTCGTTTTTCGGATTCTGCACTTTCGTTATCGTTTGTTAAAACGATAACGAAAATACCTGAAATTCGGACGAAAATGCATTCGGACGAAAACGAATGCACATGTCTAATGATGGCTACTTACAAGAGCATCTCGCAAGGAGCGTGATCTCTTGTATGTAATTTCTGGATATGGTTTGATGTGTTTGGAAATTTTTTGATCAGTGGATAAGAGATACCAAAACTTTTTATAGATGTTACGTACCTTTTTATGTTGTCTATTGTACTTAGTAATAATTCGTGTACTGTCCTGCGTTTTCACACGTCTAGGTTTGTATAGCAGCAGCTGTCTATTAGTGCCCGCTACCTGGTTATATGCCCTCCGGAGGCATGTTTTACTATATCCTCTCAGTAAGAGGCGATCACGCAAGAGGTTTGCCTCCCGCTGAAAATCAGCAAAGTGCGTGCAATTCCGTTTAATCCGTAAAAACTGACTGTAAGGAATGCTCCTAATCAGCTTTTCCGGATGTGAGCTACTCGCATGTAGCATACTGTTACCTGCTGATGCTTTTCTGTAGAGAGTGGAGCACAAGGTTCCCTTCTCATCCACAAACAATTCAACATCAAGAAAAGTTATCCTCTGTTGATCATAGTTAAAGGTGAATTTGAGATTAGTCCCGTATCTCCAAAAACATTTTTCTCGAAAGATAAAATAACATTAACCCCCCCCCCCCCACCCACAAAAAAAGGCAAGCACATTGTGACATTATGAAATTAACAAGCAAGCTAATAGGAGGGAAAGAAGACAAAAAAGAGGAAATGGAAAGTATGGAGGCAGCCCCTTGCACTACATGCTTTGCAGAATTCATCCGTAAAGATGCCCACTATAAAGAGGTAGGTATATAGTGTGTATTGACCTTGGGAAAGGCAGCAGATAGAGGATTGGTAACATCTGACAGAGCAGTTGGGGGAGGGGGTTCATAATGAGTTTGCCCCCCCCCCCACCAAAAACAAATAAAAAAGGGGCTCTACATGAAGTAAACCACACAGCAAACATTTGTGCATATTTTAGGGGGTGTTTGGGGGCAAACAATACTATGCAGCAGACAAAATACATTGCCTAAGTGACTAGGCCATAGGTGTCTATTGGGGCAGAAGAGCATGCTGGGGAGGTAAGTGAAGGGAAAAATGCATGAAGGAGAAAAGGGCACAGCATATTAGAGCATATTGCAATCATGGTAATTAGGGAAGGAGGTCAAAAATAGAAGACATTAGCAAACAGAGCATACATAGAAGGGAATAGTCAAGTAGAAATGTTACCTTAATATAGTCCTCCTGCAGGACCTGAATGATGGCAGAACAGGTCTCTGGAATAATGAGTCCCAGGGCCTGGGGAGAGATACCTGAAGAGAACTTCAAATCCTGAAGACTTCTCCCTGTCGCCAAGTACCTTAACGTGGCAACAAGCCTCTGCTCCGGAGTAATGGCTTGTCTCATGCAGGTATCCTGCCGGCTGATAAAGGGGGTCAGCAAAGCCAAAAGACGGTGAAAATCGGGATCCGTCATCCTGAGAAAGTTCCTGAAATCATCAGGATTATTCTCCCGGATCTCACGAAGCAAAGGCATGTGCGAGAACTGGTCACGCTGAAGCAACCAATTCTTGGTCCACATACTCCTCGTCACTCTGTTCATGGACGGGTCTTGGGTCAAAGCTAAAAGCCCGACACCAATTCCGCGTACAGCACGAACTCGGCGACGAGTACGCACGGGAAACATCGCTCAGAAGGTCACAAAAGGTCGGCTGGTCAGAACGGACAAACAGAAAGCACCGATAAACAGCAAGGCCTGAAAGAACGAACTGAATACCAGCAACGAGCAGACAATAAGCAGTGCAAATCAAAGCGTCCTATATCAAGATATAGGCCGCAATGACCAACAAATGCGAACTGACTACACGCACTAATAAACAGATACGCACGACAAGCACAAACTGAAGAGCAGTAACGATCTGAGTCAGAAAACTGAGAAGCGCGAATCTTAAGTCACCAAACTTCCACTAACTCTCGATAAACACGGGATCAGCAGAAGGAGCCCAACGGGTGCCTGACGTGGTGCTGAACTTCCCTTTTGTAATCTCGTGGACGACGACTTACGTCACGACGTTCTTCCGGACCGGATATTCCGACAACGT
>CM053036.1:58078672-58108392 GCA_028564925.1 Lithobates sylvaticus | reverse complement strand
AAGTGCTCAGAAGTATCTAGTGTTTTTGCTGCTTAATACATATTCTGCGGCTAACAGTGACATTAATTGACATCGCCCATTATGTGGAACAAAGACATTTTTTGCTACCATGACTCTTTATTCCAATTCCACACTTGCTTAGGGGGAAATCCAGTTGTTTTGGAGTTGTGTGAAGACAAAGCAATATTTATTTCATGTTTGTAAGGAATCTGCTGGAAGTTGCACCGATGGTCAGTCATCCATTGAGAAATGATGAGCACCACCATATGGACTTCTGACCACTAATGCAATATTTTTGCATTGTGGTACTTTATGGTTGCTTTTTGTGAGCTGTGAGTAAGCTGTAATGGTGGGTAAGTATCCCCTTTTGTCAATCAGTGACATTGCTTAAAGTGTCTGTAAACCTCTGAAATGAAAAATGAACAAAACATATGCTTCTATAATGTGCACTCGCCTCAGTCCAAAGCACCTAGTGTGGTTCCTCTTTGATCTCTTCGTCCTCTGCTATCTGCATGAGTCACTGACAGAATAACGCCATGCCAAGCAATCCCCAGAGACAGCCCTGCTTTCCTTCCAGCACACAGCAGGCGATTGGCAGCCTCAGCTGTGCATGTTTCTCTATGAGACTGTGTTTGTGTGTGCGAGGGTCCCTTTCTTCTATTCCGGTTTCAGATTACACTGAGCTCTCCTCTCTATGCCATGCAGTGTGTAACATCAGACTCTCCCGCCTTCTGGAACCGAGAAAGAGTCTTTGATTCACGTGTTTTAGAAGGCTGTAGAGAAGAAGGGGCTGCAGATAAGGCCTCCTACATAAGTTGTATCTAGGAAGAGTTGTATCAGGGAATTCCTGTGAGCAGACTAGCTTGGAGACATGCGCATACTCATAGTACTGCTTGGAGGATTGTGATCAGAGGCGTGCATGTGCGAAGGAATAAAGGGCCCGTTCATTCTCGAATAGGGTTGCCACCTGTCTGGGATTCACCCGGAATGTCCGGGTTTTGAATCATGTGTCCGTTTTTCAGTCCGCCTGAAAAACTGACACATTATTCAGACCGGACCGTGGCTCCCTAAAATAACTGGAGGATAACTCCTCCCTCCAGCCTGCAGGAGGCAAACTAACCTTAGTCTCAGTGGCATTGCCGAGGAATAAAGGGTGTCTGGAGACTGGAGAGAGGAACTTCTTTGCAGTTTGTGATCTGTGAGTACAGGGGGGACTCTGATGTTTGGAGGGACACCTGATGTATAGTAAGTGGGGACTGTAATATATGGATGGACTCTAATGTAAGGGGGCACTCTACTGGGGACACCAGATGTAAGGGGGGACCCTGATGGGGACACAGATGTAAGTGGGGCTCTGGAGGGGGCACCTGATGTAAGGGGGACTCTAATAGGGGCATCTGATGTAAGAGGGGACTCTCATGGGGACATAGGTGTAAGGGGGACTCTGGTGGGGGCACCTGATGTAAGGAGGGACTCTACTGGGGAGACCTGATGTAAGGGGGACTCTGATGGGGGCAACTGATGTAATGGAGACTCTGATGGGGCAACTGCTGTAATGGGGACTCTGATGGGGTACCTGATGTAAGGGGGACTCTTACAGGGACACCTGATGTAAGGGTAACTTTGATGGAGGCACCTGGTGTAAGCAGGGAATCTGATGGGGATGTCTGATGTAAAAGGGCAATATTAATGGGGACACCTGATGTAAGGTGACACTCTGATAGAGACACCTGATATAAGAACTCTGATGGGTGATTACATGTGAGTACAGATTACATTACTGTATGAAATCATTTCACATCCCTTTTGTCCCTAGTGCTTTGTCCAGTGTCCTGCATGCAGTTTTATATTATATATACTGTTCTTACTGCCTGGAAACTTGAGAATGTCCATAGCAACCAAAAAGTGTCCCTTTACTTCAAAAGTGGTTTTAGACCAGCTAGAAAACAGCGATATTAAATAAGAATCACTTGCAGAATTGATCGATAGTGATTAGTGGGGAAATTTGTCATCAGACTGAGCAAATTTCTGTGTTTTTGATTTGATTACATTATTGAATACAATTGATTACTATTATATTATTATTTTTGATAATTATTTATAGTTATTTATTACATTATAATTTATGATTTTGTGTTTCAAACTTTATTATACCAGGGATGTCTTCTAGACTCTTGTTTGGACAGATTTAAGTGAGTTATTCCTAAGAATTACAGACCTACAATATAAAATGGCAAAACAAAAACATGTAGAAGAATACATATTGGCCTAAACTGAGGAAAAACATTTTTTTTTATTTTTTTAATTTGGGATATTTATTATAGCAAAAAGTAAAAGATATTGTGTTTTCTTTCAAAATTGTCGCTCGTCTTTTGTTTATAGCGCAAAAAATAAAAATGCAGAGGTGATCAAATACCACCAAAAGAAAGCTTTATTTGTAGGAAAAAAAGGAGATCAATTTTGTTTGATTACAGCATCTCACGACCGCGTAATTGTCAGTTAAAGCAACGCAGTGCCGCTTCGCAAAAAATGGCCTGGTCATTGAGCAGCCAAATCTTCCAGGGCTGAAGTGGTTAAGCAGCATCAACTGACATTTTAAGACATTTGCCAGAAGCAGTAATTAATTAATATTTTTTTTTTTTACCACCTTCTCAGCAATTATTTAATAGTATAGTTGTAAGGCTATCAATTCATTTCATTATGAAACATTAAACACTGGAGAATCAATACTGGGTATAGTATGTGATCCACTAAAAGGAATATTTTAACATCAAGAGAGACAGTATTGGTAATGATGGTGGTAAAATGATAATAATAATTATTAGGGATGCACCGATACTACTTTATAAGACCGAATACGAATAATGATACTTTTTCTCGTACTCGTCGGTACCATTTACCAATGTGCAGTGAGTACTAAAGCGCTGATAGGAGAATTAAAAATATTAAAAAAAAATTTTGAAAACCAAATAAAATAGATAAGATGACCAAATGATATGCTGCACCATTAACCGCTTCCTGACCGCCTCCTGCACATATACGTCGGCAGAATGGCCCGGTCGGGAGCTCCAAGACCCCGGCCGTGGGACCAGCTGAAGAACAGGGAGAGGTATGTGTAAACAAACCTCTCCCCGCGCTTCCTACTCTGCCTGTCATTGATTGGCTGTTCCCGGTCATCGGGAAAGCCGATCAATGACGTCAGACGTCAGCCCCGCCCCCTGATGTAAAAAAACACACACACGTCACAGCCCATAACCCCTCCCCTCCCCCTAGTGGTTAACTCTTTTACTACAACTGTCATTTATACAGGAATCAATGCATTTAAATAGCATTGATTGCTGTATAAATGACAATGGTCCCAAAAATGTGTCAAAAATGTCCGTCATATCCGCCATAATGTCGCAGTCACAATAAAAATCGCTGATCGCCGCCATTACTAGTAAAAAAAAAAAAATATTAATAAAAATGCTATAAAACTATCCCCTATTTTGTAAACGCTATAACTTTTGCGCAAACCAATCAATAATCGCTAATTGCAATTTTTTTTACCAAAAATATGTAGAAGAATATGTATCGGCCTAAACTGAGGAAAAAAAAAAATTTTTTTGTATATTTTTTGGGGATATTTATTATAGCAAAAAGCAAAAAATATTGCATTTTTTTCAAAATTGTCGCTCTATTTTTGTTTAAAATAAAAACCGCAGGGGCGATCAAATACCACCAAAAGAAAGCTCTATTTGTGGGAAAAAAGGACGCCAATTTTGTTTTGGAGCCACGTGGCACGACCGCGCAATTGTCAGTTAAAGCGACGCAGTGCCGAATCGCAAAAAGGGGCCTGGTCCTTTGGCTGCCAATTGGTCCGGGGCTGAAGTTAAAAGAATATGCAAATAAATACTAGAGTATAAATAGTGCGCAATATCAACCTTAGTCTATTTAGATCAGCAGGTGAGGTTAAAAGACAAATGTCGTGGTGTAGTAAAATATATAAGTGCTTGCGTGACAATCCCAGGTGCACAAAAGTATATATAAACTTCAAGTTACAATGAGGTTGTAACCAATTTAATAAATAAATAAATACACAATGTGTTAAAAGTAGATACAATGTGTTTTAAATAAATAAAGTGCTTCAAAATGTGAGTAAAAACAAGTATGTGTTATAATTAGAGTTGAGCGGACACCTGGATGTTCGGGTTCGGCGGGTTCGGCCGAACTTCAGAAAAAAGTCCGGGTTCGGGACCGAACTTGACCCGAACTTGACCCCGAACTCCGAACCCCATTGAAGTCAATGGGACCCGGACTTTTGAACACTAAAATGGCTGTAAAAAAGTCATGGAAAGGGCTAGAGGGCTGCAAATGGCAACAAAATGTTGTTAAGAGCATGGCAAGTGATCTGCAAACAAATGTGGATAGGGAAATAACTTAAAATAACATAAAAAAATAAAAAATAAAAATAAAATGCTGGAGGCCCCCTTCTCAGCAGAAGAGGTACAGGAAGTCATTAAGAACCTCAGAAACTCAACGGCACGATGCCGCACATATGGTGGGAATACCCCAGAATAAGCACTTTCTGGAAAAAATTATTAACTTTCATCAGGAGACTGGGTGGGAGACAATGTGAAGGAACCGGAGGCACTGTCAGCAACCCAATCTGCTATCGCCTGTACTTGTCCTGGCCTCAACATTCGTACAGCCTCATTAGGCGCGCCAAAATACCGCTGCAGGCTCTGTCGCCTACTCGCACCTGAGGAAGGTGTTTCACTAGTGCGTGTAGCTGGCACAGATCGACCACGTCCTCTCCCTGCAACAGGAGCGCCACCAGCAGCACCATGACCCGGGCCACGTCCCCTTTTTGATGATCTCCTCATATTTTCAAAATTTATGATCTCGCCCTAAATGGGTGTTTTTGTCTATGCTATAAAACTATCCCCTATTTTGTAAACGCTATAACTTTTGAGCACACCAATCAATAATCGCGAATTGCGTTATCAATATCAATCAATAATCTTCTAAAGCGTTTATGAACACGCAGAAAATGCTATTGGGAAAAAAAAAAACACTGCAAAATTAAATTTTTTTGCAATGTTTTTCCAATATCAGAATACACGGATAGTGTCTACAGCGTTTATGAACACGCATAAAATGCTATTGGGGGAAAAAAAAACACGGCAAAATTCATTTTTTTTGCAATGTTTTTCCAATATCAGAATACACGGATAGTGTCTAAAGCGTTTATGAAAACGCAGAAAATGCTATTGGGAAAAAAAAACACTGCAAAATGTTATTTTTTTGCAATGTTTTTCCAATATCAGAATACACGGATAATGTCTACAGCGTGTATGTATGAACACGCAGAAAATGCTATTGGGAAAAAAAAAAACACAGCAAAATTAAATTTTTTTTTTTTTGCAATGTTTTTCCAATATCAGAATACACGGACAGTGTCTAAAGCGTTTATGAAAACGCAGAAAATGCTATTGGGAAAAAAAAAAACAGCAAAATTAAATTTTTTTGCAATGTTTTTCCAATATCAGAATACACGGATAGTGTCTAAAGCGTTTATGAACACGCAGAAAATGCTATTGGGAAAAAAAACACAGCAAAATTACATTTTTTTGCAATGTTTTTCCAATATCAGAATACACGGACAGTATCTAAAGCGTGTATGAACACGCAGAAAATGCTATTGGGGAAAAGAAAAACACAGCAAAATGTAATTTTTTTGCAATGTTTTTCCAATATCAGTATACACGGATAGTGTCTAAAGCGTTTATGAAAACGCAGAAAATGCTATTGGGAAAAAAAAAAACACTGCAAAATTAAATTTTTTTTGCAATGTTTTTTCCAATATCAGAATACACGGATAGTGTCTACAGCGTGTATGTATGAACACGCAGAAAATGCTATTGGGAAAAAAAAACACAGCAAAAATTAAATTTTTTTGCAATGTTTTTCCAATATCAGAATACAAGGATAGTATCTAAAGCGTTTATGAAAACGCAGAAAATGCTATTGGGGAAAAAAAACACTGCACAATTAAATTTTTTTGCAATGTTTTTCCAATATCAGAATACACGGATAATGTCTACAGCGTGTATGTATGAACACGCAGAAAATGCTATTGGGAAAAAAAAACACAGCAAAATTAAATTTTTTTGCAATGTTTTTCCAATATCAGAATACACGGACAGTATCTAAAGCGTTTATGAAAACGCAGAAAATGCTATTGGGAAAAAAAAAAACACAGCAAAATTAAATTTTTTTGCAATGTTTTTCCAATATCAGAATACACGGATAGTGTCTAAAGCGTTTATGAAAACGCAGAAAATGCTATTGGGGAAAAAAAAAACACTGCAAAATTAAATTTTTTTGCAATGTTTTTCCAATATCAGAATACACGGATAGTGTCTACAGCGTGTATGTATGAACACGCAGAAAATGCTATTGGGAAAAAAAACACAGCAAAATTAAATTTTTTTGCAATGTTTTTCCAATATCAGAATACACGGACAGTATCTAAAGCGTTTATGAACACGCAGAAAATGCTATTGGGAAAAAAAAACACAGCAAAATTATTATTTTTTGCAATGTTTTTCCAATATCAGAATACACGGATAGTGTCTAAAGCGTTATGAAAACGCAGAAAATGCTATTGGGAAAAAAAAAAAAAAACAAACAAAATTACATTTTTTTGCAATGTTTTTCCAATATCAGAATACACGGATAGTGTCTAAAGCGTTTATAAAAACGCAGAAAATGCTATTGGGAAGAAAAAAAACACTGCAAAATTATTTTTATTTTTGCAATGTTTTTCCAATATCAGAATACACGGATAGTGTCTACAGCGTGTATGTATGAACACGCAGAAAATGCTATTGGGGAAAAAAAAAAAAACACAGCAAAATTAAATTTTTTTGCAATGTTTTTCCAATATCAGAATACACGGACAGTATCTAAAGCGTTTATGAAAACGCAGAAAATGCTATTGGGGAAAAGAAAAACACAGTCAAATTTAATTTTTTTGCAATGTTTTTCCAATATCAGAATACACGGATAGTGTCTAAAGCGTTTATGAAAACACAGAAAATGCTATTGGGGAAAAAAAAACACTGCAAAATTAAATTTTTTTGCAATGTTTTTTCCAATATCAGAATACACGGATAGTGTCTAAAGCGTGTATGTATGAACACGCAGAAAATGCTATTGGGAAAAAAAACACAGCAAAATTAAATTTTTTTGCAATGTTTTTCCAATATCAGAATACACGGATAGTGTCTAAAGCGTGTATGTATGAACACGCAGAAAATGCTATTGGGAAAAAAAAAAAACACAGCAAAATTAAATTTTTTTGCAATGTTTTTCCAATATCAGAATACACGGATAGTGTCTAAAGCGTTTATGAAAACACAGAAAATGCTATTGGGGAAAAAAAAACACAGCAAAATTAATTTTTTTTGCAATGTTTTTCCAATATCAGAATACACGGATAGTGTCTACAGCGTGTATGTATGAAACGCAGAAAATGCTATTGGGAAAAAAAAAACACAGCAAAATTAAATTTTTTTGCAATGTTTTTCCAATATCAGAATACACGGATAGTGTCTACAGCGTGTATGTATGAACACGCAGAAAATGCTATTGGAAAAAAAAAAAACACAGCAAAATTAAATTTTTTTGCAATGTTTTTCCAATATCAGAATACACGGACAGTATCTAAAGCGTTATGAAAACGCAGAAAATGCTATTGGGAAAAAAAAAAACACTGCAAAATTAATTTTTTTGCAATGTTTTTCCAATATCAGAATACACGGACAGTGTCTAAAGCGTTTATGAAAACGCAGAAAATGCTATTGGGAAAAAAAAAAACTGCAAAATTAAATTTTTTTGCAATGTTTTTCCAATATCAGAATACACGGATAGTGTCTACAGCGTGTATGTATGAACACGCAGAAAATGCTATTGGGAAAAAAAAAAACACTGCAAAATTAAATTTTTTTGCAATGTTTTTCCAATATCAGAATACACGGACAGTGTCTAAAGCGTTTATGAAAACGCAGAAAATGCTATTGGGGAAAAAAAAAAACACTGCAAAATTAAATTTTTTTGCAATGTTTTTCCAATATCAGAATACACGGATAGTGTCTAAAGCGTTTATGAAAACATAGAAAATGCTATTGGGAAAAAAAACACAGCAAAATTAAATTTTTTTGCAATGTTTTTCCAATATCAGAATACACGGACAGTATCTAAAGCGTTTATGAAAACGCAGAAAATGCTATTGGGGAAAAAAAAAAACACAGCAAAATTAAATTTTTTTTGCAATGTTTTTCCAATATCAGAATACACGGACAGTATCTAAAGCGTGTATGAAAACGCAGAAAATGCTATTGGGGAAAAAAAACACACAAAATTAAATTTTTTTGCAATGTTTTTCCAATATCAGAATACACGGATAGTGTCTAAAGCGTTTATGAAAACATAGAAAATGCTATTGGGAAAAAAAACACAGCAAAATTAAATTTTTTTGCAATGTTTTTCCAATATCAGAATACACGGACAGTGTCTAAAGCGTTTATGAAAACGCAGAAAATGCTATTGGGGAAAAGAAAAACACAGTAAAATTTAATTTTTTTGCAATGTTTTTCCAATATCAGAATACACGGATAGTGTCTAAAGCGTTTATGAAAACACAGAAAATGCTATTGGGGAAAAAAAAACACAGCAAAATTAAATTTTTTTGCAATGTTTTTCCAATATCAGAATACACGGATAGTGTCTACAGCGTGTATGTATGAACACGCAGAAAATGCTATTGGGAAAAAAAAAAACACAGCAAAATTAAATTTTTTTGCAATGTTTTTCCAATATCAGAATACACGGATAGTGTCTACAGCGTGTATGTATGAACACGCAGAAAATGCTATTGGGAAAAAAAAAACACAGTAAAATTTAATTTTTTTGCAATGTTTTTCCAATATCAGAATACACGGATAGTGTCTAAAGCGTTTATGAAAACACAGAAAATGCTATTGGGGAAAAAAAAACACTGCAAAATTAAATTTTTTTGCAATGTTTTTCCAATATCAGAATACACGGATAGTGTCTACAGCGTGTATGTATGAACACGCAGAAAATGCTATTGGGAAAAAAAAACACAGCAAAATTAAATTTTTTTGCAATGTTTTTCCAATATCAGAATACACGGATAGTGTCTACAGCGTGTATGTATGAAACGCAGAAAATGCTATTGGGAAAAAAAAAAAACACAGCAAAATTAAATTTTTTTTGCAATGTTTTTCCAATATCAGAATACACGGACAGTATCTAAAGCGTTTATGAAAACGCAGAAAATGCTATTGGGGAAAAAAAAAAACACTGCAAAATTAAATTTTTTTGCAATGTTTTTCCAATATCAGAATACACGGATAGTGTCTAAAGCGTTTATGAAAACGCAGAAAATGCTATTGGGGAAAAAAAACACAGCAAAATTAAATTTTTTTGCAATGTTTTTCCAATATCAGAATACACGGATAGTGTCTACAGCGTGTATGTATGAAAACGCAGAAAATGCTATTGGGAAAAAAAAAAAAAACACAGCAAAATTAAATTTTTTTTGCAATGTTTTTCCAATATCAGAATACACGGATAGTGTCTAAAGCGTTTATGAAAACACAGAAAATGCTATTGGGGAAAAAAAAACACTGCAAAATTAAATTTTTTTTTTTTGCAATGTTTTTCCAATATCAGAATACACGGATAGTGTCTACAGCGTGTATGTATGAACACGCAGAAAATGCTATTGGGAAAAAAAACACAGCAAAATTAAATTTTTTTGCAATGTTTTTCCAATATCAGAATACACGGATAGTGTCTACAGCGTGTATGTATGAACACGCAGAAAATGCTATTGGGAAAAAAAAAAACACAGCAAAATTAAATTTTTTTGCAATGTTTTTCCAATATCAGAATACACGGACAGTATCTAAAGCGTTTATGAAAACGCAGAAAATGCTATTGGGAAAAAAAAACACACTGCAAAATTAATTTTTTTGCAATGTTTTTCCAATATCAGAATACACGGACAGTATCTAAAGCGTTTATGAAAACGCAGAAAATGCTATTGGGGAAAAAAAACACTGCAAAATTAAATTTTTTTGCAATGTTTTTCCAATATCAGAATACACGGATAGTGTCTACAGCGTGTATGTATGAACACGCAGAAAATGCTATTGGGAAAAAAAAAAACACAGCAAAATTAATTTTTTTTGCAATGTTTTTCCAATATCAGAATACACGGATAGTGTCTAAAGCGTTTATGAAAACGCAGAAAATGCTATTGGGAAAAAAAAAAACACTGCAAAATTAAATTTTTTTGCAATGTTTTTCCAATATCAGAATACACGGATAGTGTCTACAGCGTGTATGTATGAACACGCAGAAAATGCTATTGGGAAAAAAAAAAACAGCAAAATTAAATTTTTTTTGCAATGTTTTTCCAATATCAGAATACACGGATAGTGTCTACAGCGTGTATGTATGAACACGCAGAAAATGCTATTGGGAAAAAAAAAACACAGCAAAATTAAATTTTTTTTTGCAATGTTTTTCCAATATCAGAATACACGGACAGTATCTAAAGCGTGTATGAAACGCAGAAAATGCTATTGGGGAAAAAAAACACTGCAAAATTAATTATTTTTGCAATGTTTTTCCAATATCAGAATACACGGACAGTATCTAAAGCGTTTATGAAAACGCAGAAAATGCTATTGGGGAAAAAAAAACACAGCAAAATTAAATTTTTTTTTTTGCAATGTTTTTCCAATATCAGAATACACGGATAGTGTCTACAGCGTGTATGTATGAACACGCAGAAAATGCTATTGGGAAAAAAAAAACACAGTAAAATTTAATTTTTTTGCAATGTTTTTCCAATATCAGAATACACGGATAGTGTCTAAAGCGTTTATGAAAACACAGAAAATGCTATTGGGGAAAAAAAAACACAGCAAAATTAATTTT
Organism: Lithobates sylvaticus; assembly: GCA_028564925.1. NCBI lineage: Eukaryota > Metazoa > Chordata > Amphibia > Anura > Ranidae > Lithobates > Lithobates sylvaticus. Next base: position 58,097,373 of record CM053036.1, on the reverse strand, counting down.
TTTTGCAATGTTTTTCCAATATCAGAATACACGGATAGTGTCTACAAGCGTGTATGTATGAACACGCAGAAAATGCTATTGGGAAAAAAAAAACACAGCAAAATTAAATTTTTTTTGCAATGTTTTTCCAATATCAGAATACACGGATAGTGTCTACAGCGTTTATGTATGAACACGCAGAAAATGCTATTGGGAAAAAAAAAACACAGCAAAATTAAATTTTTTTGCAATGTTTTTCCAATATCAGAATACACGGACAGTATCTAAAGCGTGTATGAAAACGCAGAAAATGCTATTGGGGAAAAAAAACACAGCAAAATTAATTATTTTTGCAATGTTTTTCCAATATCAGAATACACGGACAGTATCTAAAGCGTTTATGAAAACGCAGAAAATGCTATTGGGGAAAAAAAACACTGCAAAATTAAATTTTTTTGCAATGTTTTTCCAATATCAGAATACACGGATAGTGTCTACAGCGTGTATGTATGAACACGCAGAAAATGCTATTGGGAAAAAAAAACCACAGCAAAATTAATTTTTTTTGCAATGTTTTTCCAATATCAGAATACACGGATAGTGTCTACAGCGTGTATGAACACGCAGAAAATGCTATTGGGAAAAAAAACACAGCAAAATTAAATTTTTTTTGCAATGTTTTTCCAATATCAGAATACACGGATAGTGTCTACAGCGTGTATGTATGAACACGCAGAAAATGCTATTGGGAAAAAAAAAAACACAGCAAAATTAAATTTTTTTGCAATGTTTTTCCAATATCAGAATACACGGATAGTGTCTAAAGCGTTTATGAAAACACAGAAAATGCTATTGGGGAAAAAAAAACACAGCAAAATTAATTTTTTTTGCAATGTTTTTCCAATATCAGAATACACGGATAGTGTCTACAGCGTGTATGTATGAACACGCAGAAAATGCTATTGGGAAAAAAAACACAGCAAAATTAAATTTTTTTGCAATGTTTTTCCAATATCAGAATACACGGATAGTGTCTACAGCGTGTATGTATGAACACGCAGAAAATGCTATTGGGAAAAAAAAAACACAGCAAAATAAATTTTTTTTGCAATGTTTTTCCAATATCAGAATACACGGACAGTATCTAAAGCGTGTATGAAAACGCAGAAAATGCTATTGGGGAAAAAAAACACAGCAAAATTAATTATTTTTGCAATGTTTTTCCAATATCAGAATACACGGACAGTATCTAAAGCGTTTATGAAAACGCAGAAAATGCTATTGGGGAAAAAAAACACAGCAAAATTAAATTTTTTTTTGCAATGTTTTTCCAATATCAGAATACACGGATAGTGTCTACAGCGTGTATGTATGAACACGCAGAAAATGCTATTGGGAAAAAAAAAAACAGCAAAATTAAATTTTTTTTGCAATGTTTTTCCAATATCAGAATACACGGATAGTGTCTACAGCGTGTATGTATGAACACGCAGAAAATGCTATTGGGAAAAAAAAAACACAGTAAAATTTAATTTTTTTGCAATGTTTTTCCAATATCAGAATACACGGACAGTATCTAAAGCGTTTATGAAAACGCAGAAAATGCTATTGGGGAAAAAAAAAACACTGCAAAATTAATTTTTTTTGCAATGTTTTTCCAATATCAGAATACACGGATAGTGTCTACAGCGTGTATGTATGAACACGCAGAAAATGCTATTGGGAAAAAAAACACAGCAAAATTAAATTTTTTTGCAATGTTTTTCCAATATCAGAATACACGGATAGTGTCTACAGCGTGTATGTATGAACACGCAGAAAATGCTATTGGGAAAAAAAAAACACAGCAAAATTAAAAATTTTTTGCAATGTTTTTCCAATATCAGAATACACGGACAGTATCTAAAGCGTGTATGAAAACGCAGAAAATGCTATTGGGGAAAAAAAAAACACTGCAAAATTAAATTTTTTTGCAATGTTTTTCCAATATCAGAATACACGGACAGTATCTAAAGCGTTTATGAAAACGCAGAAAATGCTATTGGGGAAAAAAAACACTGCAAAATTAAATTTTTTTGCAATGTTTTTCCAATATCAGAATACACGGATAGTGTCTACAGCGTGTATGTATGAACACGCAGAAAATGCTATTGGGAAAAAAAAAAAACACTGCAAAATTAATTTTTTTTTGCAATGTTTTTCCAATATCAGAATACACGGACAGTATCTAAAGCGTGTATGAAACGCAGAAAATGCTATTGGGGAAAAAAAACACAGCAAAATTAAATTTTTTTGCAATGTTTTTCCAATATCAGAATACACGGATAGTGTCTAAAGCGTTTATGAAAACATAGAAAATGCTATTGGGAAAAAAAACAACAGCAAAATTAAATTTCTTTGCAATGTTATTCCAATATCAGAATACACGGATAGTGTCTAAAGCGTTTATGAAAACGCAGAAAATGCTATTGGGGAAAAAAAAAAAAACACTGCAAAATTAAATTTTTTTGCAATGTTTTTCCAATATCAGAATACACGGACAGTATTCTAAAGCGTTTATGAAAACGCAGAAAATGCTATTGGGGGAAAAAAAAAAACTGCAAAATTAAATTTTTTTGCAATGTTTTTCCAATATCAGAATACACGAACAGTATCTAAAGTGTTTATCAAAACTCAGAAAATGCTATTGGGGAAAGAAAAAAACACTGCAAAATTAAATTTTTTTGCAATGTTTTTTCAATATCAGAATACACGGATAGTGTCTACAGCGTGTATGTATGAACACGCAGAAAATGCTATTGGGGAAAAAAAATAAAGCAAAATTAATTTTTTTTGCAATGTTTTTCCAATATCAGAATACACGGACAGTATCTAAAGCGTTTATGAAAACGCAGAAAATGCTATTGGGGAAAAAAAAAAACACTGCAAAATTAAATTTTTTTGCAATGTTTTTCCAATATCAGAATACACGGATAGTGTCTACAGGTGTGTATGTATGAACACGCAGAAAATGCTATTGGGAAAAAAAAAACACAGCAAAATTAATTTTTTTTGCAATGTTTTTCCAATATCAGAATACACGGATAGTGTCTAAAGCGTTTATGAAAACGCAGAAAATGCTATTGGGAAAAAAAAAAAACACTGCAAAATTAAAAATTTTTGCAATGTTTTTCCAATATCAGAATACACGGATAGTGTCTAAAGCGTGTATGTATGAACACGCAGAAAATGCTATTGGGAAAAAAAAAAATAATAATTAAATTTTTTTGCAATGTTTTTCCAATATCAGAATACACGGACAGTATCTAAAGCGTGTATGAACACGCAGAAAATGCTATTGGGTGAAAAAAAACACAGCAAAATTAAATTTTTTTGCAATGTTTTTCCAATAGCAGAATACACACAGACTATGGTGTATCTCTTACTATATGCAGTGTTGGTCCTAATGGTGCACTGAGCTTGCCGGTAAAACTTTTATATTTTGTCTGGCACTGGCCTCATGGCACTGTTAAAAGACTGTGCACTGCACCCCAGCCAGGGTACAATTGATTTAGGAATCTCTTCAATAATTCTCTGCCTCTTTCTTTTGCTTAATAAAGAAACTCCCTACTCTACTCTAGCTATCTAGATCGCTCACTGATCTAACTAATTAGAAGAAAATTAAAGGAATGTGGACTGACTGACTGACTGACTTTATCACACTAACTCCTAAAATCCTCTCTCTTAGCAGCACAGGAACCTGTCTATAGCAGAATGACGCTGTGTGCTGTGTGTCTGGACTATATATAGAGGCTGGGTCACATGCTGCACTGCCCAATCACAGCCATGCCATTAGTAGGCATGGCTGTGATGGCTTCTAAGGGCACACTAGTGAAACTAGCATCGATTGGCTGCCCTGCAGCTGTTAAAAAGGCGCCAATACATCGCCGAACACCGGACCCGAACCCGAACTTTACAGTTCGGGTTCGCTCAACCCTAGTTATAATGTGTCAAAGAAAGGAAATATCCAGTTTATGCCAGTGATGCATATGGGGATATATACATTCCAAAAGCCAATATAGGCTAAACCTGATGGATTAGCCAATTAATTGATGAATTAATGGGTCCCGGACACCCAAAAGTCCGGTATGAATCCGGACACAATTAGAAATGCTAGTGAAAAAAAAAAAAAAGAGAGAAAAAAAGAAAAACTTTACAGTTCGGGTTCGCTCAACCCTATTCAACCATCAAACAAAGAAGATCTTTTAGGGGGTTGCCTACAGCTATACAACTCACATGTACCCAGTAGGTGTTTGCGCGTTCAAATCCTGCTAATGGTCAGGCTCAGATAGGGGGCTGTCAGCCCTTTCCTCCTCACTGTGCTGTGCTGTGCTTAGCACTGTCACTTGGGCTCCTCCTCCCGAGCCAAAAGGAAAAAAGCCACACATTCCCAGCATAAAGGGAAGTTTCTTTTTTTCTCTCTTTTTTTTTCAGTTCTAGCATTTCTAATTGTGTCCCGGATATCATTAGTGGATGTGAAGAGTTATTTCATTAATTATCTAACTAATTTAATGGACTGTTATCACCTATGGGATTAATATAATATTTAATTGGCGGCCGTTTACCCATTAATTCATCAATTAATTGGTTAATCCATCAGGTTTAGCCTGTATTGGCTTTTGGAATTTATATATCCCCATATGCATCACTGGCATAAACTGGATATTTCCTTTCTTTGACACATTATAACACATACTTGTTTTTACTCACATTTTGAAGCACTTTATTTATTTAAAACACATTGTATCCACTTTTATCACATTGTGTATTTATTTATTTATTAAATTGGTTACAACCTCATTGTAATTTGAAGTTTATATATACTTTTGTGCACCTGGGATTGTCACGCAAGCACTTATATATTTTACTACACCACGACATTTGTCTTTTAACCTCACCTGCTGATCTAAATAGACTAAGGTTGATATTGCGCACTATTTATACTCTACCATTTACCAATACCCACGTTTAGACTAATGAAAAATGATTACCATTTCTTTATAAATTGTGTATAACGGTAAGACTAATGCCTCGTACACACGTTCGGACTTTGTCCGGCGGACCTAGTCCAGCGGACAAACCGCCAGACTTTCCGAACGTGTGACTCGCCCACACACGCCCGGACTTCCGAGCGTGTGACTTGCCCACACACGCCCGGACTTCTCCCCCCCCTCCTGAGCCGTACCAGGCCGCGTGCCCTCAACATGGGGGGTGCCCTGGGGAAAGGGGGGCCGTGCAAAAAAATGAGCATTATTGTTTTTGGACTGTACTACGGGAACCAACAACAAATAACACATATGTGGTATTGCGATCGTCGGGAGTAGAGTTGGGCCAACCGTTCAGCCGAGCATCAGCTTGGGCCCAACATCAGCTGTTCGCCTTGTTCGGTGAAACACTGAATTTGCAGGGTGTTTGGTGGGTGTTCGCCCTGCCGAATGCCCTGCAATTGCAGTGCATTTTGCGCCATGATTGGGCAAAGCTTTTCCCAATCAGGGCGCAGTAAAAACTGGTTGTTAAGTGGGGCTGCGGTGTCCTTAACAACTGATCACTCATTAGCTGTCAATGGGCTTCCCCCTTAACAGCTGAGTAGAAAAGAAAATTGCCAGTAAAAAACAAAACAAAAAAAGCGTGAGGTTCCCCCCAAAATCAATACCAGACCCTTATCCGATCATGCATCCTGGCGGGTCAGGAAAGGGGGGACGAGCGATTTCCCTGTTCCCTGCCACCCTAATGCTGGGTCAGTGACATCAGAAGGGGGTGGTGCCATCAGGTGATGTAGCCAGGTGGCCCTGCCCCTTACCTATATAAGAACTGTCAAATGGCTTAGCCTGTAGTAGGTGGCCAGCCTTCATGGATGGAGTGTTTTTTTTTTTTTTTTACCGGGTGCGGTGGGCGGCGTGATTGACGAAGGATTTACATCGGGGGACACTATTTTTTTTTTTTTTATAAAGGAATTGTCCAAAACTGTCTCTGTTTTTATAACATTTTGACACTTTTTTGGTGAATGGGTAGGGGTATTATGTACCCCATAATCATTCTCATAGGAGGGCAGGACCTGTGGGTTTCCAGATTCCGAAAACCCCCTGCCAACAGACCCCCACAACCACCGGCCTTGGTTGTAGGGATGAGGCCCTTGTCCCCCATCAAAGGTGCTTTGGATTGGGGGACAGAGCCCCTCTCGCCCCAAGGCACCCACTCCCCCATGTTGAACGTATATGCCCCGGTATGGCTCCCCCCCTTTCTTGACCTGTCAGGCTGCGTGCTCGGATAAGGGTCTGGTAAAGATTTTGGGGGGGAACCCCATGCTGTTTTTTAAAAATATTTTTCCGTTTTTTTCTTTCTTTTTTTTGATAGCTGGTGTCTGCAATTGCAACTGCGAGTCATTTTAAATGTGATTTGACTCGTTTTTATTTCTTTAGAATTTTAGTTTTTGCTGTAGCATGTTCTATGCATGCTACAGATGCGCCACTTTACAGGCAGACTAAGGGGACCCCCCGGGCACTATATTTATAGGAATTTTTTATTTTATTGTTACACTTTAAGCATCATTAAAATCACTGCTCCTGAAAAAACAGTCGTTTTTAAAACCCCAGGACAGTACCCGGAGCCCCCCCCCCCCCCCATACCCCTTTTATTACTTGCATATAAGCCTTCAAAATGGGCACTTTTGATTTTTCCTGTTCGGCTCCCATAGACTTAGGCATTTAGATTTGTTTTACCCTTAAGTGAGAAAGGGTTAAAGTCAAATTCCAGGCATTTCCTGCTGCCATTTATTTTAAAGGTTTTTTCACTCCTAATGTGATGTTGGAGCTGCAGCTTTTCTGATTACAAAACAGAGACTAATAACAATCTCCTCACTTATCAGTCAGTTTGATTAAATTGCTGTGAAAGCTAATATCTTCAGAACTGAAAAAACGTTTAGTTGATTGTTTTGTTTTCCAGCAAAACCAGAGTTTTACTTTAAGTGCTGATTCAGAGCTCATGTAGACACAGGATGGTTTTCGGCCCCTAGCTTCACCTTTCTCTTGCTCTTTTCTAAACGCACTGGAAGCCCAGTAAATTGTATTACATGATCCCATCTGCCATCTGACCCCACCATGATTAGGGTGAAGGACCTTCATTTACTCTGATGATTCTGACTTTTGTCCCTTAATACCAGGACTCCCTCCCTAGTTACAATCTGAAAAGTGTAATTCTACAACTGTAACAATTGGATGACCACATTTTTTATCTTAAAGGAGGGCACTGTATCCTGTATTTTTACCAGTTTATTTACTTAAATTACATTCCAAATCTATTTGATATATCTGCTGCCATTGATATAGTTGGTCAACATCTTTGATCTAGTTGACACCTCCTTAGTATGGTTCAAGGCCTGCACGTTTAATTGCTCCTTCACTTTTTCTTTCAGTTGCTCTAGGCCTTAATTTCCACCAACCACAAGAAAACGGTTAGAAGAACCAAGCATGGAACAGTACCAATTGTTAGTTGGCCATAGGTTGTAACATATGTCCAGGGCATTGCTTATGAATGTCCTGTTGCTTGTGAGACAAACCCAGCCCTTTTTACCGATCACAAGCCAGCCTGCATCCTCCTTAATTCCATGAGATCAGCCAAGGGGCAAGGCATTAGAGTCCACTCTTTCTCCACTGCAATCCACCCTCCAATTAATGGGCAGCACACTGAAGACCTTCAACTCCAGCTAAGGTTTATTGCAATGATAGAACACTCCCACCCAAAGCCCCCAACATGTTTTACCTTTAGCAAGGCGTAATTGTCGAGATCCTGTTTCCTGTGGTTAGACACATACTGCAATCCATATAGTCCACTGCATATACACCAACTCTACTGGTGCCATTTCATGCTAACCAGCTCAGTACAACTAAACACTTTCACTCTGTGCTCAAAAAAGGTGTATATCCACTCCACTATCTAAAAGGATGGCAGTCCTCTTGTGACCCAAACTCATCAAATGAACATGACCTCTTAGTTTATTATGAAAGTAAATAAATGCTTTGTTTGGTAGATGCTCCTCATAATAATGACCAGACATACTCCAAGCAATATCAAACATAAAACACAAGAGAGGATACTTCACAGTGTAGATGTAACTTTTATTAAAAATATGTGAAAAGAAAATAAATAACTAATTTCACTCATAAAAAAGGTTAACCCAGCAATACAGGGCCAATAGCTTGGTCATAGGGATGTGCACTACAAGTTGATTTCCAGTTGGCATGCCTGCACTCTGGCAACATGATGATGTCTCTGTACTCCCAACCTTGCCCTAAGCATTTGTCATAGACTTTGTCAGGAACAGACAGTTTTGTGTCACCATTTTAGCTTGGAGTCACCTAGAATAGCACACCATTTCCAAAGGGTAAAATCAACTTTATTGCTCATCATATGGACAAATACAGATGCACCACCCAGGATTCTCCCTTTAACATGTTTCACCCCCTTACTGGGGCTTTATCATACCTAAGACTGAAGTAGTAGGTGAGGAAGTAGCTAAAGACCACTCAGAAATCCGCTCATGTCACACTCCAGCTTACTGTATATAGGCTGTAGGGCGCCAATACCAGTTCTGAGCATTAAAGAGCGCCTATGCACACGCTGCTTAGCGTGCATTCTAATACGTCCATGCTAATACAAGCCTGGTAGTGACCTTGTTCCCAGAAACAAGAGCATGCATAGGCATTGGAACACGTTTCTTCTTGTACTGGAACACATTAACCCTTCCTTAGAAGATCCCTGAATTATTTGTAGAGGTAACCAATGAAAAACCACACCATGTATTGCAAAGGTTGTCCTGGGGGAAAGAGTCAGCCTTTAGCATTTGAAACTTATGTTCAAGTGACAAAGGAAAGGGTTGCACTCCAATGACATCATCAATGTTTGACAACTTTATTGATGGACAGCACACACTCCACCTTCCACTTTAAGTCCACCCCTCTAATACATTTGAAGAGAAGACCTTGAATGGAAGGTGCAGTGAGCCACTCCTTTCTTTGTTGTAGTGTGTTCCCGGTGGATGGGCCCCTTGGGCTGTGCCACTGAGCTGCCGGTGGAGTGGATTAGACCGGGCAACTTGATAAGTTAAACCTTCTGCTTGTCCTTCAAGTTATTCAAGCAAGTTGTGGCAGTTGTTGTTGTAGGGTTTGAACCCAATACAGCTGGGCAGTACCCTGCAATTCTGCCATGGACTTCTATTCCCTGGCACAAAGGGGGTTGCTTACCACACGTCCAATTCCTTTGGAGGAGGTGAAGGCTCTTTATATCAATGAAGTACTATATGCTTGCTGATGGGAGAAGGTGTAGAACTTGAGTTGACTTTTTCTTTAAGGTCTGACAATTTTAGGAGTTATAGCTAAGGCATTTTTCTTTAGTACGCACAGGGGTCTGACTTGTCAAAACCATCTTCCAATGTTTTTTTTTTTTTTTTTTTTTTCGTGGCTTGCTAGGAAAGAAAGTAAAGAAAAAAATACAATTTGAAAATCAAATTTCTCTGGATTTACATTTTACCATTGTGCAGTTGGCACGATAATGATGCACTTATATAAGCCACGCTTGTCTTTGTATCTGTGTGCTGGCTCCATGTTTTCACTCTCTGCATGGCAATCATTTCACCTCCAGTCTTTTCTATCGCTTTCCCATTTTATAATGTAACAGAAGATGAACACAGCGCACACATAAACAGATGCAGAAAAACTCTATTAATATGTCATGAGCTTCATTACCATTCTGCAATTAATACTTTGTTGCCAAGCTGTTTCCTCTACCCGAAAACCTGCAATACTAATTAATGAGAAGGGCTGCAGATAATTTGTTTGGATGATATTGATAGTTAGGTAAATGAAGCTAAACGTGTATGTTCCAGTAGGAGCTAAAAGCGATATAAATAATTACACCTAGACTTTATAAGATGCAGGCTAAAAAAATAATTGGAATTGCTAAAATCGCCAGACTGAGGCTAGCAATAGAGGCACAGGCACTGGGGAGGGCTTGCAGCGCAACTGAAAAACGAAAGTTCTGCTCTTCCTTCTCCTCCCTCCTCTTTTACTTCTGGTTCTAGATGTGGCCCACCAACAAATAAGAGGTCCATATTTAAATAAACCAGCAGAGGACCTCTTATACTGCATAGCCATAGATATATGTCATTCTTCATATGGATTTCTCACTCATTCTGTTTTTTTTTTTTCCTTTCTTTGTTCTGGGAAAGGTTGATGGCAATGCTTGTCTGATTGTATTCATTCTCATTTCTCAGGCTGTTTGGGAATGGAGTCTGCCTTTTTGTACTTGCATGAAATGTACTTAGCCTGAAAAAAGAAAACCAATGCAGCCTTCAAATCTACAGTAAAAGCTTCTATGCTATTTATATTTTTTTTATTCTTGGGCTGGTGACTTTAAAGTGATATATATATATTTTAAATAACAAACATGTTATACTTACCTGCTCTCTGCAGATGTTTTGCACAGAGCAGCCTGGATCCTCCTCTTCTCTGGTTCCACACCAGTGCTCTGGGCTACTCCCTCCTGCCAGGTGCCCCCCTGACAAGCAGCTGGCTCTGAGGGCACCCGAGCAGGTGCACTCCCGACCCACAGCCCTGTGTGCCCATTCACACATGGAGCCACGGCTTACCCCCGCCAGGGTCCCCAGAGAGCCCCTACTTACATCAGTTTCTCCAGAGAGCCCCTCCCACTTACATTGTAATCACCAGAGAGCCTCCTCTTACATCAGGATCCCCAGAGAGCCTCCCCTTACATCAGGGTCCCCAGAAAGCCCCCCTTACATCATGGTCTCCAGAGAGCCCCCCACTTACATTAGGGTCCCCAGAGAGCCCTTCCTTACCTCATAGTCCACAGAGAGACGCTCCTTACATCAGGGTCACCAGAGAAAGGGCGGGCAGTGAGAGATGATGTCCTCGATCTGCACCGCAGGGGACACCAGATGTAAGGAGGGGCTCCACTGGGGACACTGATGTAAGGAGGAGGAGTTACAACACAAGAACAGCGCCATACCTACCTTTTGATATTTTATACTCCACTTAAGTGGTTGTACCAGTAAGGACAGCAATTCATTATCAGCAGTACTAACAGCCATACGTGCAGGACCTCCTATACGTTTTATACCTAAGTCTCTAGCAAGAACAAAGTTGCAGGGCTAAGTCTACAGTAAGAGCTCTGCAAGTCTACAGCATGAAAATGTTAGCACAGTGCCCCCCTGTGGTGGGCTGACTATTTCACAACATAACTGAACCAAAACTTGCAGCAGACTTGCGGAATGTTTGCAAAGAAAGTTGATCTGAAGTCATGCAATATGGGCTTGCTGCAATTGCGCAACAACCTTGTGAAGCCTGGCAAGTCTAGCAATAGCTTAGAATTAAATTTTCAAACTTGCAGCTCAATTGCTTGCTATCTGGGTCATCTCCCTATACATGGCCCTTCTCCATCCCATGACTAATCTTCAATCAATTTCTAACTTTCCACAGACCAAACCCCTCACAGGCTCAACTCCTTCCCGATTAAATATTCCAGCTATGGTGACCTCAACAAAAATGCACGTCACAGCAAGTTAACCCTTACACTATCACACATTAACTGGAATAAAAAATATAGATCACAGCAATGAAATGGCACTTGCCTACACACTGCCACCCAATCAACTCCAGCCATTGCATCCCCTGTCCCACAGCTGTGCGAATACAAAACGTGTGTGTACATAACATCATTGATCTAATATGGCCACATGGCCAATGCCATTTTCAAAATATGGCCAATTATATCACCAGCAGTCCCACATTTGACTGGTTCAAACCAAACCCATCCTAATCCCTAGGGTGGAGGGGCTGTGAAGCAATATTGATTTTTACTTTTTTTTTTTTAACTGGCTGTAGTTTAGCTTTAGGGAAGGTTATACTATCTTCCGAGTTCCCCTTGAAAAGGTTAGTAGTCTTTCCTTGCAAGTCATCTGTGACACAACAGGGACAATATACAGTTATAAAATACACAAGCCCACACTTATTCCTATAATGTAACGAGTTGATATATGTTGGGCTTCTGGTATTAGTTTGTAGTCATTAAGAGTATTTTTTCATTAAGAACCCTGGTAGAAGGATCTTTTCACTCCCAGAACACTGATCCCGAGTCTGATCCTTTAATCCCTCTGTGAAGATTGGTGAAGCCTCCTCGGTGTATACAGTATCCTTGATATCTATTTCTGTAAGTGCCACTTCACTGCACTGCTCCGCTTCTATAAGGCTGTTAGACTGCAACTCACGTATGGATGAACAACACTGTGCTAATTTTTTATAGCAAACATTTGTGAGGCCTGCTACAGAAGAAAAGTTTAGACTGCTCATAGGAATAGGATAGAGGCCGATGAAATATACTGTTCTGAGTTGCTTGTTCATTTGTCTATAAAATAATATAAATAAAGCTATTATTTTTTGCTAAAAACATGGCATGAAAATTAATTAGTGGAACAAAAATTTGTGTTTCAAAAACACCAAATAGGCGTAAAACAGCATGGAATAAAAATACTTTATTCCATTTTTTTTATTCCATAGTATTTTTATTCTGTATTTGTATTTTTATTCCATGCTGTTTTACGCCTATTTGGTGCCTTGTATTTTTAACTTTAAAATAAATAACCCAGCGTGTTTTATCTATGGCTGTCCATTGATATTTCCTTCCGAGCCATGTTTGATCCGCCATGTACTGAGTTGCATACAAGCTTGCATCAGAGGTTTGGGTCCGCTGACGTTCGGTCCGGGAGATCCCCCTACAGATACGATGATTGGATCGAGACTGGAACTCCATTGAGAAAAAGGGCCTGGCTGGGTGTTAGCCACATGCATTACTTGTCTGTTAGCTGGTAATCGCACAATCTATACGTTGGTGGGTTTGCAAGTAAAGTCACATTTGGTTTGCAAGCAAAGTCACATTTCTTTGGAACTGATCACAAGTCGATATCTGCATCAATTTGATAAAGACTGTCTCATTGGAAATCTGATTGATCAATATTGGATTTTTCATCTATTATCACTGAATATTCACAAAATTCACTCGTTTTTTTAAAAATAATTTTTATAGGTTATCTAGTTATTTCAGTATCATTTATTATTAAGTTTAAGGGTGTAAGGTACAGAGCGCCGCCATTTTTGTTTTTATATTTGTGTGTATCTCACGTTGTGTTGCAGCTTTTTTGTTAGGTTTCACATTTCTTCCAGCACAGTTTTTCCTTTACCATAAATATGGAAGGGCACTGGGGCCATGAAAAAAATATCTTTTAAACAAATTGAAAAATAAGATCTGAGTGCTCTGAGATTTTCTCATAATTATCACAGATCAGAATTCATTTCTTAAATAATTATAGGCTGTTTACTTAGCAAAGTGACTTTTCATATTCATGCAGTTATGTGCAAATTCCTACACATAGTGATGTTTTTTTTTAATATATATTTTTCTTGCACATCATTGGGTATTCTTTGCAAAGAGAATTTACACTTAGCTTCACCTTATTTAATATAAGCTAAGTGAAAACTCCCTTTTCAAAATGAATCCTTAAGTAAATGAACCCCAAATCTCATAAATCGTTGTTATCTGTGAAGCTATTAAAGCTATTAAATACTCCAGCTACATATGGGATGACTATACTGTATGTCACCCCATATGTAACTGGAGTGGCTGAATTGTTGGAAAACTGGGAATAATCTTTAAAAACATCACATCCTTGTCATTCAAGCCAAGCAAGACAGAAGCTTGTTCATCCAAAAGGCCTAAGGCCCAGACACAAGCATTATAAGTTGGTATATGTAGTACAGTGTAATGGAATGCAAAGACTTGTATATTGGGGAGACAACGCAACCTCTCAACAAACAAATGCCCCAACATAAAAGGACAAATTCTACAGGTCTTTTGAAAAATTGAATTTATCCCTGTATCATCACGTAATGGTGTTGTGGATACGGTACAGAGTATAAAAAATAATTGCCACGTCCCGAAAATTTGGATCTGAATGTTAAGGTTTTTTCAACAGGTTAATGTTGGAGAGTGATGGACTTTTTAGGCGTATGATATATATAAAAGTTTTTTTATTAAAAACATAAATGAAAAAATAAATCACAAATCTAAAACAGATTGTTTAGAAAAACAATCTAACATAATATAGAAATATTTGGCAAGCTGATGTACAGATATGCTCAGGTAATATCAATGTGGTTCCAATAGGGTCACTATATTTAAATGCAATCATTCAAATTTCCTTGGAAAATTGTGACGTCAAAGTAAACGAACAGAAAGAAACCATAAGTGAGCAGTTCAGTCATACAGAAAGGCAGCTTGTTTGCAGTTGCTCTACATGTTACGTGTCCTAAGACGCTTCTTCAGGAGCTTTCTATATTAAAAGTAAAAAAGAAAAAGCAAATATACAATAAGTAAAAATGATATGGTATAACATCATCATACGCAACATTAAATCAAAGGAAGCCAAAGGCGCAGGAGCGTCAGCCGTCACCAATCTGGGAAGGGAGAAGAAAAGAGAGGGGGGACAGGGAGGAAAGGGGGGGAGAAAAAAAAAAAAAAAGGGGGGAGGGGGGGTGGGTGTGTGTGTGTGTGGATGGGTTGGAAATGGAAGAAACAATAAGAATAAGGTGAAAGAAAAAAGGAGAAAGAGAAAAAAAGAGAAAAAGCATGTGAGATGGAGTGAAAGGGTGTGCATCATGGGAACGGGTGCAATATAATTCTTGCATAATGAGTGTAGTTTGCCATTTTTACTTACATTCCCTATGAAGGGGAAGGGTTTAGTGGAGCGGGGAACCAAAATTCGTGTCTTTACAGCGGCATCGATGCTCTTGAAGTATACGTATATCTCTGATTAGGAGTACTCTGTATTTAATATTTTAGTAATAATTTGTTTTTATTTAGTGTATAAGTTCATACCGTCTATATAGATATGTCATTATTTTCTGCTTCACCATCAGTGTATACAGGTGCACGAAGCAAGCATTGAGTAATACATACATATATGTGCAATACATATATATATGTGTGCAATGGGTAAGTTATGTGTCCTCCTGTATGTAGATATATGAACCATACATAGGTGTGGGTGCAAATGCATTCCCACATCTGTCAATTTATATAGTGGAGAGGAATGATTTATAATGCAACAGTGTACACATTGATGGTAGCATAGTGAGAAGCTTACTATAAGGAGGATACTTAATGTTTGTACTTACCCTGTTGTGAGAGATTTGCCAATTTCTCAAAGCATTGATCCCATACACTGGGGTTGTTTTTGAATTAGTAGGTACAATGGAATAGATTGTACAGGAAGAGCCAGTCTTCGGATCGTCTAGTTAGAAGGTATTTGTGTGGGGAGGTAGAAGAAAGCTCCCCAGTTAGTCCAAATACGTCCTAGTAGAGGAGTATAGTAAGATAAGGGATAGGTATGTTGGTTGATCTTGCGTTGGCATAGAGACTCCATAGGATAAGCAAAATAAATATTGCCTTATTTCCTACCTGATGGTGGTAAAGTTGTGTTGAGGTTCCCCGCTCTGGCAGCTAGTTAGGAAGGGCTGCTGTATCTGACGGCAGCCCGGGCCGTCTTTTAAATGCAGCCGTCCCGGTAATGACGTCACCGCGTAAACGCGGAACGTCAGATTACCCGGCCAGGTCCTTTTGCGCATGCGCTATAGATAGGGGAAGTGCGGCGTCGGCTGATAAAGCCGCCGTAGCAGTCCCAGCCTATGCGCATGCGTTGGACACGGCACCCAGAGGAAGAACGTTTCAATGTGGTAACTGTGACTTCTGTCCATGGGTATGCCAAAGCAAAACTATTAGACTACCCAAAGGAGATATGTTTACCTTAAAAACAAGAGCAGACTGTACCACCCAAGGGGTTGTCTACCTCATGTTATGCACCTGCGGGGCCTTTTATGTGGGCAAGACAGTTCGCTGCCTATGGCAACAAATAAAAGACCACGTATATGTTTCCTCTAATGGAAAAATGCTCACCACGGTCAGTAGGCACATTGACCTATATCATAGGTTTGACACTTCCTGTGTCTCCTTTAGTGTATTAGCGGTTGTACCCAAAGATCCACAAGGTGGGAACTGGGATAGATTAATCCTACAAAAGGAGACATTATGGATAGAGCGGTTGCGATGTATGCCCCCGGCCTTAATGAATCCCACTCATATAAATCTTTTCTGTAGCTATGAATCGAATAATCCAAACATGAGTTTTTCCTATTCCCCAACTACACTGCAGTACATACCATTCAAATATTCTCTCTCTCAAAAACAACACATCAAACTTTTTTGTTTACATCCTTCCATCATCCCCCATGCTTTTTCCCCTCTTCCCTCCCCCTCCCCCTCCCCCTCCGATTCTCCCCTCCCTGTCGTTCCCGCCCCTCCGGGCCCCCCTCCCCCCTCTTCCCCCCCCCCCCCCCCATTCCTCCCCCACTGACTTTTCTAAATGGATAAGCAGGTAACATCCAAGGTATATATAATCTACAGACCAATTAAGTATCTAATTCATTTTTGTATATAATAAGTCTTTAATATGATAGAGGCTGCATACATAATATATGCGGCCTCTGTCATTGAGAGACATACGTGTTAAACTGATATCAATCTTTGATTGAATACTACTATCAAAAATGTAACCATCTTTGAAGAATTATGTAATGTTATATACCTCCCCCTTTTTTTATGCTTATGTTTATTATATGTAATTTATGTTATTTTCTTTCTATAAATATTATCTCTACCCTAATTGCACACTTCAATGCCCTTGGCATTGGATTAATATTCAAGACACTCTAGATACCTCTCAATCGATACTGTTCTAATAATATATGCGACATTTTGTGGAAGATGTCTTTGGCTGTATGGGCTGTCACCCGTCACATATCTTCATTTCTCACATTCCCTGTGTCTTCTTTTCACTCCCCACCCATATTTCTAGATCCTCACTCCCCAATCCTGTTCCCCCTTTTTACTGGTATTTGGAGCGTTCTTGGTGTAGTGCACCATGCGGCCACAAAGCGTCCCTGGCTGTACTTGTTCCAGCCATAGTGACGCTTTCGGCCTCAAGGGAGAGCGATATCATCGTTCTTCCTCTGGGTGCCGTGTCCAACGCATGCGCATAGGCTGGGACTGCTACGGCGGCTTTATCAGCCGACGCCGCACTTCCCCTATCTATAGCGCATGCGCAAAAGGACCTGGCCGGGTAATCTGACGTTCCGCGTTTACGCGGTGACGTCATTACCGGGACGGCTGCATTTAAAAGACGGCCCGGGCTGCCGTCAGATACAGCAGCCCTTCCTAACTAGCTGCCAGAGCGGGGAACCTTAACACAACTTTACCACCATCAGGTAGGAAATAAGGCAATATTTATTTTGCTTATCCTATGGAGTCTCTATGCCAACGCAAGATCAACCAACATACCTATCCCTTATCTTACTATACTCCTCTACTAGGACGTATTTGGACTAACTGGGGAGCTTTCTTCTACCTCCCCACACAAATACCTTCTAACTAGACGATCCGAAGACTGGCTCTTCCTGTACAATCTATTCCATTGTACCTACTAATTCAAAAACAACCCCAGTGTATGGGATCAATGCTTTGAGAAATTGGCAAATCTCTCACAACAGGGTAAGTACAAACATTAAGTATCCTCCTTATAGTAAGCTTCTCACTATGCTACCATCAATGTGTACACTGTTGCATTATAAATCATTCCTCTCCACTATATAAATTGACAGATGTGGGAATGCATTTGCACCCACACCTATGTATGGTTCATATATCTACATACAGGAGGACACATAACTTACCCATTGCACACATATATATATATGTATTGCACATATATGTATGTATTACTCAATGCTTGCTTCGTGCACCTGTATACACTGATGGTGAAGCAGAAAATAATGACATATCTATATAGACGGTATGAACTTATACACTAAATAAAAACAAATTATTACTAAAATATTAAATACAGAGTACTCCTAATCAGAGATATACGTATACTTCAAGAGCATCGATGCCGCTGTAAAGACACGAATTTTGGTTCCCCGCTCCACTAAACCCTTCCCCTTCATAGGGAATGTAAGTAAAAATGGCAAACTACACTCATTATGCAAGAATTATATTGCACCCGTTCCCATGATGCACACCCTTTCACTCCATCTCACATGCTTTTTCTCTTTTTTTCTCTTTCTCCTTTTTTCTTTCACCTTATTCTTATTGTTTCTTCCATTTCCAACCCATCCACACACACACACACCCACCCCCCCCCCCCCCCCTTTTTTTTTTTTTTTTTTTCTCCCCCCCTTTCCTCCCTGTCCCCCCTCTCTTTTCTTCTCCCTTCCCAGATTGGTGACGGCTGACGCTCCTGCGCCTTTGGCTTCCTTTGATTTAATGTCGCGTATGATGATGTTATACCATATCATTTTTACTTATTGTATATTTGCTTTTTCTTTTTTACTTTTAATATAGAAAGCTCCTGAAGAAGCGTCTTAGGACACGTAACATGTAGAGCAACTGCAAACAAGCTGCCTTTCTGTATGACTGAACTGCTCACTTATGGTTTCTTTCTGTTCGTTTACTTTGACGTCACAATTTTCCAAGGAAATTTGAATGATTGCATTTAAATATAG